>JBBPBX010041488.1:18618-28845 GCA_038048925.1 Garcialebias charrua
GTGAAACGTTTCTACTAAAAAGAAACTGTCCAGATGAACTGATTGAGAATGAGCGGATTTGATACCTGGACTATTGAGAATGAACTTTCTTGTCTTGAACCACTTTGGACATGTCTGCCTGCCTGGGAGGAGTCGACGAGGGACAAGCCCCCAGAAACCATCTTGGCTACAGCAAACTGGTTGGTCCACTTAAGTTGTTTACTTGGTGGGGTAGCTTCAGTTTGCTTTGGACTACTCTGACTGACGAAGCCCTCTGGAGTGAGGGTGAAACGTTTCTACTAAAAAGAAACTGTCCAGATGAACTGATTGAGAATGAGCGGATTTGATACCTGGACTATTGAGAATGAACTTTCTTGTCTTGAACCACTTTGGACATGTCTGCCTGCCTGGGAGGAGTCGACGAGGGACAAGCCCCCAGAAACCATCTTGGCTACAGCAAACTGGTTGGTCCACTTAAGTTGTTTACTTGGTGGGGTAGCTTCAGTTTGCTTTGGACTACTCTGACTGACGAAGCCCTCTGGAGTGAGGGTGAAACGTTTCTACTAAAAAGAAACTGTCCAGATGAACTGATTGAGAATGAGCGGATTTGATACCTGGACTATTGAGAATGAACTTTCTTGTCTTGAACCACTTTGGACATGTCTGC
The DNA here is from genome assembly GCA_038048925.1 of Garcialebias charrua. Taxonomy (NCBI): domain Eukaryota; kingdom Metazoa; phylum Chordata; class Actinopteri; order Cyprinodontiformes; family Rivulidae; genus Garcialebias; species Garcialebias charrua. Next base: position 19,265 of record JBBPBX010041488.1, read on the forward strand.
CTGCCTGGGAGGAGTCGACGAGGGACAAGCCCCCAGAAACCATCTTGGCTACAGCAAACTGGTTGGTCCACTTAAGTTGTTTACTTGGTGGGGTAGCTTCAGTTTGCTTTGGACTACTCTGACTGACGAAGCCCTCTGGAGTGAGGGTGAAACGTTTCTACTAAAAAGAAACTGTCCAGATGAACTGATTGAGAATGAGCGGATTTGATACCTGGACTATTGAGAATGAACTTTCTTATTATGTGAAAACATTTAAATAAATACTAACACTGGGGAAAAGATGGAGGAACCTCCACACACTCCCCCTCTTCTGGAAACTCCATGGGCCAGCGTGACAGGTAGTCTGCAGTGGAGTTCAGCTTCCCAGGGATGTGATGGACATCAAACTGAAATGGCTGCATCGCCAGGTACCAGCGGGTTATTCTGCTGTTTGAGTCTTTCATTCTTTCAAGCCACTTCAGAGCCTTGTGATCCATTTCTAGGATGAAACGTGTCCCCAACAAATAATATTTCAGTGAATCTAAGGCCCACTTCACAGCTAGGCACTCCTTTTCTATGGTGGAATAACGAGTTTCCCTTGGGTAGAGCTTTCTGCTTATAAAAGCAATAGGATGACGTTCCCCTGGAAGCCCTTGAAGCAGCACTGCACCCAGCCCACGCCCAGATGCATCAGTTTGCAAAATAAACGGCTGGTCAAAGTCAGGGCAGTGTAATGTTGGAGGTCCACTCAAGGCACCTTGGATGTCCTGAAAAGCTCTCTCTGCTTCCTCCGACCACTGAAGCTGATTAGGTCTCTTGGGACTGGTCATATCTGTAAGCACTAGGGGTTGAACGAGTACATAATTTTTAAACTCGACATTAACATAAATAAACTCGGTTAGTGCTCGAGTAGCCGATGATGTCATAGGCTCTTAAGACGCTAAATAAATAAATATATAAAAATGCATAAAAACTTCATTATTTACCCCCCCAAAAAAAAAAAAAGACCAACAAAACATTGGGAGCATTTATTATGCTCCTATAATTTATCATAATGCAGATAAGTCACAGGAAAAACAAAACTATTAGTTATTATTATTAATATTAAAAGTGAAAGTATACCGTGCGGCGCTGAAACCGAAACTGAAAAACAAATGGGGCAACACCGCACCACAGCCTGAAGTGCTGTGCAATTTAGGTTTACTTTTAGAGATTAATGTGTTTATAGGTTTTTTTAATAGGTCTAGAGAGATTAATATGTTGCTTTTGTTTGTGAAACGAGAGAGGAAGCTGCCGTGTTATATATGTGGCCTGCAATGCAACACCGCCACCTGCTGCCAGTCACAATCTACGGTGGTCAGAGAACAGAAAATCAACAGGAAATAGCGCATTTTATAAATTAAAAACTGTTTTACCTTTTTGACAAGACTGCCTGCTCCATTTACATCCGTGCGCACAAAGGAATCCATTTTGTGGCGTCTACTAAAAGCTAAAAGCTACCTCGCGCGCTGTGAAATGTGACGTGATGACGTCACTACGGGTACTCGAGGTGGACAAAAAAGCCTCGATAGAAGTCAAAGCACTCGATCTGTCGAAAACTCGGGTATTCTGTTAATGCACTAGTAAGTACAGCAACTCTGGCAGAAAAGTTAGGAATGAACTTATGGTACCAACCCGACATCCCAAGGAAGGATTTTAGCTGTGTCCTGGTCTGCGGCAGTGGACATGACTGAATTGCTTGAACCTTCTGGATCTGAAGTTTGATGACTCCATTGCCAATAATATGTCCGAGATATTGAACTTCCTCCTTGGCAAGGGTGCATATAGCTGCATTAACAGTCAGACCTGCAGCATGAAGAGACTCAAAAACAGCTTTAAGATGTTGCAGATGGTCCTCCCAACTGTTACTATAGATGACAATATCATCTAAATAAGCAGATGCAAAATTTGAAAGACCTCCCAGTACCTTATCCATAAGTCTCTGGAAGGTTGCAGGTGCTCCATGAAGCCCAAAAGGCATGACGGTGAACTGATAGAGGCCCCAAGGTGTCCGGAAAGCTGTCAGTTCACGAGACCTGGTGGTAAGGGGAACCTGCCAATAACCTTTGGAGAGATCAATGGTGGTAAGAAATTTTGCTCTTCCAAGACAACAAATCATGTCATCGATACTGGGAGTTGGATAAGAGTCAAACTTGGAAACAGAGTTCAAATAGCAGAAGTCTATACAAAACCTCATGGTGCCATCCTTTTTTTGTACAAGGACAATAGGATTACACCAGTCACTGTGAGAAGTCTCAATGATACCCAGAGAACACATTGATTCAATCTCCTCTTTTAATTTAGGTTAAACTAAAATAAAAATGAAATCTAGTTTGGTCTAAATGTCTGTTGTCTTTTAGACGAACGACGCAAGATTTGGTATTCCCTATAAATTTTGAAGTCTATGGCGAGACTCATCAAAATGAATAGATCTAGAATAGAAACGATCGAATCGGTCCTACCTAAATGATTGGGAGATCAGTGTAGATTATAGTACCTTAAGTAGTATTGATCTACAATGACTCTTCAAAGATTGAGATCTTTAACAAAATGAACAGCATGTTGGCATAGTTAAATCCATTTAAGTCTTCAACTAACATTAATCAAAACCTCTTTTGGCTGGGAGTGTTCAGAAAACAATAACAACTTCAATAACAACAAAAGTAGCAATTAAGCAACTAAAAACAACGTTTCACTACAACAAACTCACTCTGGTCGTCAGATTCCAACGTGTCACACACAAGAAAAACAGTTCTTAGCTTTATAACCGATGTCAATTAAATCCTGCAGATTTAAACGGTTGTTAAGGTTAGTTTTTTGTTGTGGGTTTTATGCTTAGCGTTTCTAAGTTCTAGTTGGAACGGTTTCTTTTCGCAACTAGTATAGTTTAAACTGTTTAGTTTATTTACTATCCTGTGCTTGGACGACCTTGTTTTCCCATGAAGTCTTTGAGTTTGCGAGATCTTTGTCGTTTGTGGGGTTATTGAAATCTTTGTCCTTGACATGGGCATGACCTAACATCACCCCCCTGTGGTCATGAGGGACCACGCACACAGGTGTGGACGTCCGTCCATGGGCACGAGTTAGGATGCCTTTGTTTAGTTTAAGCTGTTCGCGCAGTTTATTGGGAACCTTGTACAGGAACCTTACAAGTTTCGGCCAACGTACCTCTGTACGTTTACCTCTTTCCGCGTAATTCAGGCATGTCACAACTGTCTGCGCAGTCGCAAGTGTGTCTGATTGGTCAGACCGCGACGGGCCACTGTCGTTGTTATGCATGTCTTCCCACTTCATGACTGAAGAGGTGCTCTTTGAGTCTGTAAGAACTGTGTCATCTCTGAGTAGTTCCAGATTCAAATGCTCCTTAACCAAGGTTTCATTGAAAGCTTGGCTGATAGCCGAATTACCTGTCCCAGAGGACAGTACAGCGTCCTCGGTGTGGGATCCTTAGATCTCCACACCTTCCTCTACCAATGGTAGGAAGTGTCAGTTCGCCCCCCTTTTGTTTGAGGAGGGGTCCTCAAAATCTGTAACCATGAAGTCCAAGTGACTGTCAGCATGTTGTAGACTGTCACTTTCAGGACTCGGATGTCCTTGAACCAAGACTTCACTGCAATCTTGGCCGTATGCCGAATTACCTGTCTCACAGGACAGTACAGCGTCATCGGTGTGGGACCCTTGGATCACCACACCCTCTCCTACCTGTGGCAATAAGTGTTCAGTGAGTTCCAAAGGTGTCAGCTTGCAGAGGAGGTTCTCGTGATGGGCCAGAGTCTGGTCCAACTGGTGAGTCTCACCTGTAGTTGAAGGTTCACTTACCGGGCTTGTGGTCTCGGTTGGGGATTCCCTTGTGACCTCAGCCGTACCTGCTGTTAGACAGTCAGTGTCCTGACCTTGGGGAGGCACCATGATTGGCAGTGGACTGCTCACTGTGGCCCACATTGTCTGATTGCCATAATTTATAATCGCTTCAAAGCGATTTATAAAATCTTGGCCAACCAAAAATGGAGTCTGGAGTGAGTCACGTTCAGACACATACACCGGGTGGTATAGTGACATTTCGCCAATCTGCATGTGAACCATGGCTATTAGGGTTGTTCTCGTCTTTGCGAGGCCCTGTTGCTCACCATAAGTGTATTTCACAAAGGGTATTTGCCTGTCAACATTGTTAGCGGCGGTCCTTAGCTCCTCAAACAGTTCGGCTGACATGGTAGACACGTCTGAGCCGCAAACCAGGAGTGCTTCTTGCGCGAGGACCCCTTCCAATGTGAGTGGCAGGTAAGCTCTCTTAGCTATCCCCCTTTTTATAAAGTTACACAGAAACCGTTTAGGTTTTTTCACACGTTTCTGTGTACGTGTGACTCTGTCTGTGTAATCTTCGTCGCTGTCAGCATGGCTGTCTGCCTCATGACCTTCAGGATGTGGATTTTCAGCAATTTGTTTGCTGTCAGCATCTTGATTTTCAGGACGCTGATCATCAGCAATTTGTTTGCTGTCAGCATCTTTGTCAATGTTGACGCTGTTGTCGTCAACTGTGTGCACTGAGTCGTTGCAAAAGGCAGTGTTGCGCATCGCTTCATCAGGATGAACAACGTTGTATATGTTATCATCAAGGACAACGTCACACGTTGTGTCAGCTTGGTCAACCACTGTAACATTCAAATCATTTGACAAACAACTTACAACCTCAGCCACTTCCGCGCGCGGAGGCGTCGTTTCCTTAATCTGGAGCTTATGTGACTCTTTGTATGTCTCGAACTGTGCAGTTCGAGGTGCAGGGGCAGGAGGGCCGCTTCTCGGGGGTACATGTCGGGACAGACCATTGTTCAATTGGTCACGGCCCCCAGACATCAAATTCTCTCGAAGTTCACCCACTGTGAGGCCTAGATCAAAACCTTTCTGGTTCGATCTGAACCATCTTGGTTCACCTAGAGAGCGAACACCTACCTTTTGTGGTCCTTTGCTCATCCTAGGGCTTTCAACCTGAGATGCAGGAGGAGTAGAACTCCCTGTGAACCGATCAGAGTCACTGTTCCAGCTGGACACAATCTGTGGTTTGTTATCATGACAATCCTGTTTACTCTCGCACTCTGTAGGAGAGGGAACCTCTTCTATTTTCTGCGAGTGGGATGTGACCTCTTGACCTGGGCACACCACTGAGGGTGTCCTGGGTAGTATCCTTGTCTCAAAAACCCACGCAGCGTAATCTTTTATCTTTTCCATGGTAACCTTTTTGCAATCAAACGTTAAGCGAACACATTTCATTTGGAAAGGCATGAGATGCGTAGTGAAAAGATTTTTAAACTCCTCATCTTCCTCTAAGCCAGGGACAATTTTGCCCCCGGAGTAGGCCGAGAGGAGCCTGTCGTAGAACGACAGGGGACTTTCCCACGTATCCTGATGGACGTTCCATGCAGCCAAGTAATTAGCATACGATGAAGCAGATTCTCCCACTTTGCGATAAGCACGGGCAGGAATCCCAAGGCCCCCACGCATCCATCTAGGATAGACAGGAGAGGAGGCCCTATCAGGTGATGCGCCTGTTTGAACATCCATCTTTGTACTGATTTTCTGTGAAAAATCAAGGAAAGTGGGTCTTATTTCACAGTGTGCAGTCTCACCATGTGATGCCTGCGACAGTCAACATGGAGTCCAAGATGTGAAATCAAATAAAAATCAGTGATTTCTATTAATATGTCGACCCGTGACAAGGTCAAACAAAATCGGACATCGTTGTGTGATCTTTGTGAAAATCAAGACAAAAGATGCCTCATGTCTGTTATTTTAAACTTGCAGTTTAAAATAAAGTAGACAGCCTTGTAGCACAGAATTTATGATAAAAGTGTCGAGTTTTATCAAAAACAGACAAGTCTGTATTAATTCTGTGTAACTGTTCTGCTTTCAACATTTGATTATATGTGAAAATCAAATGAAGGATGCCTTGTGTCAAACACGCCACTGTACTCTATTTAAAAAACAGGAAAGCTGACATGTGGACCTTATTGCATCAAACTGTAGTCTAATGCAACCAGCAACCAGCAGATGGGGGTGCCACGCCGGATAAGTTTATCACAGCAACTGCAATTCTCTTTCCGACCGCTATAGAGGCGCTGTTGTCACCTGTGAGCGAAGCTGCAACTTCAAACATTCATTCACAGACGTCTAACAAAGGATCAAAGCATCAATCAGAAAGATCCAGAGCCTTCACGTGACAAAACTCTAGAACCCCAGTCTCACAAAAGATGAAACGATGTGAGAAACATTGGTTGGACTGTGAAACTTTAAACTGCATTTAAAAGAAAAAGGTCGGTCCTCATAAAGCAGTTGAGCTCCCGGTGTCACGTGACCTGGTCACATGGCGATCGGTAGTATCTGAACAACTTACTCATACACCCACTAAAATCTCAAAAACACCGCGTTGAAACAGTCTTTTCAAAAGATAGTAACGGGCAACAAGCCTAAAACTTGTCTGGGACAAGCAGCTGAAGTTAAAGTTGACGAGGAGTGAGCTCCTCACCCCCCTTTAGCGTCAACACCTACAGCGTAATCGACCAATCACAGCGAAGACAGAACATGCAGTTCTAAAACCCAAGTGTTCATGGGAAATGAAGTCTTCTAAACCTTACGTCACTCACGTGCGACGTGCCGTTCGAGCGATGCGTTCACGGGCCTGCGGTCGGTCGAACAATAGCGTGGAACAGACTTTTCAACGTTCTAAAACACTTATAAATATCGCAAAACACCGCGGTAAAGCCAGTCTTCGACGATATTACGTGCATAGAACGAACAACACAGATAAACTGTCAGAAATGTGTGCAAAAATGAATATCTGACAACCAGCAGTCTACAGAACCAACTTTTTTGAACACGACACACAAAGGACCAATCACAGCGCTTGTGTAGCCGAATGTCTCTCGGAACCGCTAACGTTAGCTCGACCCAAAGTTCTGGACACTCTTTCACAAAATAAACGTAGAATACACCACAGAAAATACTGCTAACGAGCCCAATCATATCCAAGCTACCCTCCACGCCTTCCAGAGAAGGCAGCAAGCTAACTGTTTAAACAACGGACTTTACGTCTATCGGAACCGGAGGTCGGAACGTCCGGTCCAAAGCCGAGTGGGTTTCACCCGAACCTCAGCCAAACACGTTGTAACAGATTTAGGTAAAATGGAGTAGCAAATGTGTGAAACAGACCTTCAACAGCAATCCACAGATGTAATAAAAAGAAGCAGAGAACGTGACACGGCGGTCACAATATGACAAATGCACTCTTTTGTTTGCGACACGGTTTGAATCGTCTCCCAACCACAAACATTCATTCATCCGCAGCTTCAAACATACGTTGAAATGTGAAAGAAAAAATAATTCTAACGGGAAACGCACCAGACAATGCCACGATTAGCAATCTCCGACACTCACCAGCCAGAACTATTCTACAAGTCCACAACAGGATAAAAACTATATGCCAACATGTTATGAGCACAGAAACATCAATTCAATCTTTCAGAAGACCTGTACACGGCCACCAATTGTAATAATATTGATAAATATATCAGTTTGCTGACTTATCTATCCCCGTACGGGCCACCAATTGTAATAATATAGATAAATACAGGGAACCCCCGACCTACGAACGAGTTAGGGACCTAAGAACGGTTCGCAGCTCGATCCGTTCGTAGGTAGGGGGTGAAAATTATATTAAAAAAAAAATTTATTCATTCATTCATTCATTCAACCTTTATTTATCATGCTAACGGAGCGCGCACACACATTAAATGTACAGTAGTGTACTGTAATGTTAAACATTGCTATTCACATTTACAGAATAAATAAAAATATATTTTCTTACTTTGAGATGGTCAAAGCCGACATCTTAGGTTGCCATGCGTTGATTGTTGTCGGGGCCGAGCAGCGCGGCGGCCGGCCAGTGAACCACCGCAGCTGCTCCAGACCTGTTAGCTAGCTGGCTAGCTTCTGCTAGCCAAGCCATGAGCTGGTGTTGGAGCGGCGGCGCGATCAATCTGTAGCTCCTGCTCCAGCCTGAGACGTCCACAGAGCTCACAGAGACGTTTCCAGCTCGTAATTAATCCATATGAAGCCATCCTGGTCACCAGTCTTCGGCCGGCTACCGTGTTAGCTCCCGTGTTAGCTTCTGGAGCTAGCCAGGCCGGAGGTGTAGCCAGGCCGGCCGGAGGTGTTCGCACGGCGGCCTGGCACGATCGGCGATAAATCCGCTGCTGCCTGAGACATCCACAAAGTTCACAGAGACGTTTCCAGCTCGTAATTAATCCATATGAAGCCATCCTGGTCACCAGTCTTCGGCTGGCTCCCGGGCAGCTAACCTAAAATGGCGTCCGGTGTTCTGTGACCGGAGACCCCAGTGACTGAACCTAAAATGGCGTCCGCCGTCCGGTGTTCTACATTAATTTGTGACCGTGTAAACTGAAGACCTACTTCCTGTTGCCCAAGATTGCTCAGAAATTGCTCAAAAATGATCAGAAATGATCTTTTTTATCATAATTATTATTTATAAAGCCTTTAAAACAACCAGAACATGAAATTAAGAACATTTAAACACAAAAACACAAAAAAAAAAAAAAATTTTTTTTTTTTTTTTTAATACAGTAATTTCATATTTTTATTAAATATGATATGTTCGTAGGTCCCGTGGTTCGCAGGTCGATGGGGTCGTAGGTCGGGGGTTTCCTGTACGTCAGTTTGCTGACTTATCTATAATTTAGATGATAAATTTGAGCAGGTTTAGACTGACACAAATTTATCATCAGTTATACGGGTTCTCAACTTTTTCAGATTAAATCAATAAATCTGTGGCTCAGTGAATGTAATGTAACTTGACAGGAAACGTTATTATGTTGACCTACCAAAGGCAGAGTCATTTAATAACAAAATCATCAAATTACAATCACAACATATTTACATAGATTGATCGATCACAACTTATAACTAACTTTTCAGCAGATTAAAACATAAGACAACAGAACACAAGTTAATGGGTCTTATATTAACTTATTTCTGTGGCACAAACTTACAGTTTACATTTAGAAATAAACATAAGGAGTTAAGGAGGAAGATTAAAGAAAGGAAATGGTTGAATCTTATCTTGAGATGTTTAACCAGAGTGGCTCATCCTCTGTTTGGTTTCGGCTGGACATCCGTACCGTGATGAAATGACGTTTACCTTTGTGAAGATTTTCTTATCTCGACTCCAGTAAATTAGTCAAGCCAGACGCGCATGCCTTGCTGCGTTTTACAGGCGACAGATTTTCATCTTGCCACGGTCTCGTGAGGTCTGCTTTGGCCTCCCAGAGTAATGTTATCAGCTCCGGTTTGGTTTCAAGATAACTTCCAGGAAAAGTTCACAGCTTGGAGTTGGGATACTCAGGTGGCTCACAGCTGACGTGCTGTTTAAGCCTCGCTGAATACGTGAGCCTTTGACTGATGGCCGGAGTCTATCAGCTTGTAGAAAGACGTCTATGCATCTTTCATTCTCCCAGAGAACTCACTGTGGTTTAGCTCGTGGTTCCCTTTGCACTCCA
>JBBPBX010041489.1:0-28845 GCA_038048925.1 Garcialebias charrua
TTTCTTTGAATGGCGTCCTGCACTTCACTATTCCACCACCAGGTTTCCTTATCTTCCATTCTTTGTCCAGATGACACACCAAGTACCTTCCTACCTGTCTCTCTAATTACTGTTGCTGTAGTAGCCCAGTCACTTGGAAGCTCTTTCTTACCACCCAGAGCCTTTAACAGCTCGTCTCTGAATTTCTCACAACATTCTTCTTTCTTTAGCTTCCACCATTTGGTCTTCTTCTCTGGTTTTACTCTTGTTCTCTTCTTCGCAACAACAGTCATTCTACACACAACCATCCGATGCTGTCTGGCCACACTCTCCCCTGCCACAACCTTACAGTCTCCAATCTCTCTCAGGTTTCCTCTTCTACACAGAATGTAGTCGACCTGTGTACTCCTTCCTCCACTCTTATAGGTCACTCTATGTTCCTCCCTCTTTTGGAAATAGGTATTGACTATAGCCATTTCCATTCTCTTGGCAAAATCCACCACCATCTGTCCTTCCTGGTTTCTTTCCTTGACACCAAACCTACCCATCACTTCCTCATCCCCTCTGTTTCCTTCACCAACATGTCCATTCAGGTCTGCTCCAATCACCACTCTTTCCTCCCTGGGAATACTCTCTATCACTTCATCCAAATCTTTCCAAAATTTATCTTTCTCCTCCCCATCACATCCAACCTGTGGAGCATAACCACTTACTATGTTTAGCATCAGACCTTCTACTTCTACCTTTAGACACATCACCCTATCTGACACTCTCTTCACCTCTACTACATTCTTTGCCAACTCCTCCTTCAGGACCACCCCTACTCCATTTCTCTTTCTATCCACACCATGGTAAAACAGTTTAAACCCTGCTCCAATACTGTGAGCCTTGCTGCCCTTCCACTTGGTCTCTTGGACACATAAAACATCTACCTTTCTTCTCTGCATCATGTCAGCCAGCTCTCTACCTTTGCCTGTCATTGTCCCCACATTTAGAGTTGCAACCCTCAGTCCTACATTCTTCACTTTCCTCCTCTCCCTCTGTCTCCTGACACGTTTTCCTCCTCGGCGTCTTCGACTAACAGTAGTACAATTTCCGCCGGCACCCTGTTTGTCAACAGCACCGGTGGCGGACGTTGTTAACCCGGGCCTCGACCGATCTGGTATGGTTTCACTTTGATGAACTCGCATTATGGTTTTGGCAAGTGTTTTACATCGGATGCCATTCCTGACACAACCCTCACCATTTACCCGGGCTTGGGACCGGCACAAGAGATACAATGGCTTGTGCTCCCTAGTGGCTGGCTGTTTTGTTTTATTATATTGTTTTTTGGTATTGCCTGGTTATAATCTTGTTTTTCTTTGTGCTTTTCTTAGGCTCCTGTCTGACCTCCAAATGCTAATGTTGCTAGCAATGAGGACCCCACAAGGATGTGTACTGAGCCCCCTTCTATTCACCCTGCTAACACACGACTGCACACCATCATACAGCTCCAACCACTTCATCAAGTTTGCGGACGACACAACAGTGGTGGGTCTCATCAGCAACAACGATGAGACGGACTACAGGAACGAGGTGAGCCGCTTGGCCTTGTGGTACGGACACAACAATCTCACTCTCAACGTGGAGAAGACAAAGGAGATTGTCGTGGACTTCAGGAAGAGGGATGCCCAACATGCCCCTCTGACCATCAACAGCACCGCAGTGGAGAGAGTAGACAGCACCAAGTTCCTGGGAGTGCACGTCTCAGAGGACCTGTCCTGGAGCAGGAACACTGCATCACTGGCCAAGAAGGCTCACCAGCATCTCTACTTTCTCCGCAAGCTGAAAAGGGCTGGAGCTTCAACCCCCATCATGTGCACCTTCTACAGAGGTGCCATAGAAAGTGTCCTGACCAGCTGCATCACTGTGTGGTTTGGTGCATGTACTGCATCCTGCCGCAAGAGCCTCCAGCGCATCGTGAGAGCAGCTGAGAAGATCGTCGGCACCTCCTTCCCCTCACTGCAGGACTTACACAGCAAACGCCTCACTCGGAAAGCCCACTGCATGGCAGGTGATCCCACACACCCACTACACAGCTGCTTTAGACTGTTGCCTTCAGGGAGGAGACTGAGGAGTCTCCAGGCTCGAACCAGCAGACTGAGAGACAGCTCTGTTCATCAGGCAGTAAGGATGCTAAACACTCTGCCTGCTCTGCCTCCCCTCCCATTTGAACTGCCTTAACACAAAAAACTTTCTCACACATTACCACACAACACAAAGATTTTAACACTGGTCCCTGTGTCATCAAACGGGTTATTCACTAAACTCTCAGTCATGTGCTCATTCAGTTTGCACTACTTCTCATATTTGCACTGTTTGTATTACATTACTGCCTATAGTCATACTACTGTTTATATTCACTGTTTACATTAATACTGTTTACATTTATTACTACTGTTTACATTTACACTACTTTTATATCTACACTACTGCTGATACATATACAGTATTCTCTGACTAGCCTTATTTAAGGATGCCCAATGTGCCTTACTGCATATGCCACTTTGCCTCTATACCAACATCAACTACCTCATACATATACTGTGTACATTAACTCATATGCTGCTTTGCCACTCTTTGCAAATGTCAATGCTAGAACCTTCAGTTTATTTTATAGATACACTTTATATACTTTTTATACTACTATGCAATAACTCAGGACAGTATTACACTTTTATCATTTCATTTTATGCTTATGTCATTAAATGTTTAGTGTTTTAGTGTTGGTGTAACTGTCAGGACAGTGTTACACTTTTACTATTTTATGCTTATGTTTATTAAATGTTTTAGTGTTTTAGTGTTTAAATGGTTACTTTTGCACCGAGGGACTGAGAGAGAAATGCAATTTCAATCCTGTTTATGTCCTGTACATATTGCAGTTCTGACAATAAAAGTTGACTTTGAAACCTCACATCTTCCACAAAGTGCTAAGGTGAATCTCTGCCACAGACAGTCCTGCATTTGGAGATTCATCACAGATGAGTGAGGACGTCGCTTTCCTCTGCTGTGACTGACTCTTAAAATGACTGAAAGACACTGAAACTGTCATACAGAAGCAGATCATGGTATTTATGATGCATACCTCTGGTAATTGTAGTTTCTTTTATTATTAAGGTTGTTATGTTATCATTGTTATCAATTTTAACTTTTTAACATTTTTGAATTTGTTTTGCTCATGAATAAACAGTTTTTAAGCAACAACTTATGTGGATATTTTGTGTGTGCTCTATTTAGACCTGTTGTACATATCTGTATTGCGGGTTTGAACCAGATCTGGGCCGCGTTTTGAGATTCGACTTACTCTACTGGGCCGGACCTGGGCCAAATCCGCCTAAAAATGAAATGAGGATGCCGCATCTGGGCCGCATCTGGGCCAAATTTGCCTAAAAACTAAACAAGGATTCCGTATCTGGGCCACATTTGGGCCGAATGCAGTAGTTTTGTAGCACTTCTGGCCCACCTCCGGCCCAGATCCAATCCAGATCCGCAATCCACATCTGGGCCAGTTTTGGCCCGTTGGACAAAAAGACACCGGGCCGGATCCATTTTACAAGTGCGGGCCAAATGTTTTCATACATTTGGCCCAGATCCGGCCCACATAACTTTTGCTGTCTGGGTAATTAGAAATAAATAAAACAAAAAAAACAAACGTAAAAAATACAGCCAGTAGACTGGGCTTTAACTACTGCTCTCACTTCAGGCGGAAGTCGTTCCCATAATTCGCGCAAGGCATCATGGGGCGTAGGAATATTGTGGATAGGGAGCACTGTAATTAAATGAGCTGGTCATACCTCAGTCTCACTAGTTCCCCACCTAAGTTTTTGTTTGACAGCATTTTCATTGTGCAGAAGACTCCCGAGTGCTGTTTCACTACCACAATTTTAACAATAAGTCGAGAAAGACTAAAAACTAAATCAAGGAGGCATTTAAAGCCACACTGAGAACTTTAAAACCGTTTGGTACACTGCAAAGAGAATACATATTTTTAACTCTTGGCTTGTGGCTCCTATTGACACATGAAAACCATTTACCTTTAACTCTAAACTGTACTTTTTATTGCTGCACAGATGAAAATGCTACAGAAGTAATCATTTTAACTCGATCGTTCCAAAGGTGGGTGTGGGTTCTGTAGTTTGAAGGGCGCTTTAGATTTATTTATTTATTGTTTATTTGATAGGGACATACAAGAAACATTGATTAAGACAATCTAATGCCTGTATCACAGTGTAAATAGCCAAACACCCATCCTGGACCTTTAACAGTTGGTTAAATTAAAAGTTAAGATCAACAGTATATACAATAAAATGATGAAAAATAAATATAAAACAATATATTTAAACTACTGCATCAAAACAATTACAATATTTAAAAATGAGTACGATTCTGGTTCATCTTGTTCTTAAGCTTTGAAGTGACTATTAAATGTCAGCTGTGGTCTTAAAATCAGATGGTAATGAGTTCCAGAGCTTACAGCTATTAGAGAAGGCTGTCTGTCCAAAAGCTGTCCTACAAATTGGAAGTAATGGCTCAGGTGCTATATGACTGATGCATTTATGAAACAGTTTAAGAAAACAAAAACTATTGAAGATATCAAAGCTCATTAGATTATATGTTTTTTTTAAATGGTACAGTGATGATAGTGAATTGGCTTTCTATCCATAATTTTTACAGCCCGATTGTATAAAGAGCCAATGTGTTTGGTTGCAGTTGGAGAGGCCTGTGCCCATCTGGTTATGCAATGTGATATATGACAACACAAAATCATAGAATGCATATATAGTAGAGCTGCCTGACTTGGTGTATAGTTTCTAATTAGTTTGAAGCAATTAATATTGTATTGTTTTTTAAATTGTTTTTAAATGTTTATCAAATTTAAGTTGAAGATCTTGCACCAAACCCAAGTATTTAAATTCTTCAGTAGAGTGGTTTTTTATTTTGCAAATTAATATTACATTTTTCTTTTAAATCTTTTTTTTTTTCCAGAAACACCTGGAGACCTTTTTTTTGATAGATTTAGACGTGCCTCATTTAAGTCATTTGTTCAGTTTTCGGTTAAACATTTAAGTTTGTTACTTTGTAAGGACATGGTTTTTACTATTGATGAATTTTTTTGTAATCTTCAGCAAATACTATTAGAACAAAAAAACTGAATGGCCTGCAGAACATAGATTTAATATTTGTCTTTCAGTCCTTGGAAATTATTATTTTAGAATGTTTTTGTTTAATTAAGTCCAAAATTTGGTGAATTCTAGTACATTTCTGTAGTTACCTGTCATAATTTGCTTCAAAGCAGTCAGATGCTATTTTTGAACGTTTAGTCTCATATTTATTTATAAGCCTTGCATAATGTTTAACAATTGGAATTATGCTTTGTGTCAACAAAATTTCTTTTTCAGCTGCCAGATTTTTGAATTTGCACTTTAAATCATTTTACAGTATTATGCTGTAACATGGATTTAAGCATGCAGGCTGACATTTTCTTTTGTTCAAGTCATATTTGTGGTTGCTAAGGCAATTTGTTATTGTTTAACAGTTCAGGGTATATCTTTGCACTTTTGTTCCATCGTTCATATTTCTCCCCAACTCTTAATCCATGTTATGATTTACTGTATATGGTATTAAGTCTTTAGGGTTCAAAATATGAATAAGGAGTCCTACAAGAGAGAAGGTGTGTGGTTCAGTCCAAAATGGATTCCACAGCGGAGAGTCAGCCAGAAGATACACACCACCCACGGCCTTATTGAAAGATTATTGAAAGACTATTGAAATATTATTGAAAGACTGTTCAGTACAGCAGGACAGATTCTCTCTCCCAAAAGAGCCAGGTCCAAGTTTTGAAAATGGTGTCAGGAAGTTAAAATATTGTTCACTATTGACCCATTAAAAGGTTTAGACAATATTTTAACTAGAGTTGATGACAAACGAGTTGAAATGATCAGTACCTGTTCCTTTGTTAGTTGTGTCTAATGCTCCTTTTTTTTCCAGGCAAACTTTTACTTCAATGCGTTTACTGCAATTAAAATGACACATTGGTTTTGTTTTGTGTTAAATAAAAACTTTCAAAGACATAATCATTCCTCTTTCTTATTTTGCTTAATAACATTTAACTCTGCATGTCATCCCTGAAATTCTGATGCACAGAATCACAAGTCCAAGTGTGAACTTTGACACAGAGAAAACACAATAAAAACATGTATTATCTGCAGCATTGTTCATTAAAATGACTCAACACTATTAATGTATTACAGAAAATATACATACAGTAGGCACACTTAATGATCCAGTATGTAGACCATTACATTAGGTAATACATTCAGCAAGTACTTTTACTTTAATACTTTAAGTATTTTTAAAAGCAAGTACTTATTTACTTTTACTTAAGTAAAAACATTAATATGGTACTTCTACTTTTACTAGAGTACATTTTTGTCTGTTTATTTGTACTTTTACTTAAGTACAGTGTTTGGGTACTTTCTCCACCACTGCAAGAAACAGCAAGATCTAATTTAGGTCTGCAGCCGTAGACTTACCGTTCAGGTGGAGCGAGGGGGGGTCCGAGTGGTGCAGCTTTGTTTTGTCCAAGTATTTCATCTTTTGGGAACGTGAAAAGGCTCACTTGTTCACTGATGATATTAGAACACACAAATGCGACACAACGTAACAGGATTTTTCAAGTAAAAAAAAAGAAGATGATCTGCAGACAGACGCAGACTGACAAGTCTACGTCACAGATGTTGCATTCGTGTGTAATCAGATTTCCCGTGAATAAACACGGCGGAAATCACTTTTAAATCAAAATTAAATTGATTTATCATTTTGCTTGTACAAACAAACAGTTGAATGATACAACATACAGTATATATGTTGAGCAATTTTATGCATAGTTCAAACATCATGTCAGTGGACCTTTAACATCTTCTACTTCAGCTCTGACCCAGGAGAAAACCAAACTCTTTTCCTCTTGGCAGTCCGTTCGTGATACGAGCACGATGACTTGACGACGTCCAGTGTGTGACTGCATGTCGATAAAGGGTTTGATGCCACTGTATAAATGTAAACCAACCACCTTCATCCTTTGACCGTGCTTTCTAGATTTAATAGCTTAAAAGTATACAGTAGTTCCTGTTCCTTCACATGATTGGAGTGTCTGAAGATCAACCTCTGTGCACAGTTTCCAATCTCCCTCAGGTTTCCTCTTCTACACAGAATGTAGTCGACCTGTGTACTCCTTCCTCCACTCTTATAGGTCACTCTATGTTCCTCCCTCTTTTGGAAATAGGTATTGACTATAGCCATTTCCATTCTCTTGGTAAAATCCACCACCATCTGTCCTTCCTGGTTTCTTTCCTTGACACCAAACCTACCCATCACTTCCTCATCCTCTGTTTCCTTCACCAACATGTCCATTCAGGTCTGCTCCAATCACCACTCTTTCCTCCCTGGGAATACTCTCTATCACTTCATCCAGATCTTTCTCCTCCCCATCACATCCAACCTGTGGAGCATAACCACTGACGATGTTTAGCATCAGACCTTCTACTTCTACCTTCAGACACATCACCCTATCTGACACTCTCTTCACCTCTACTACATTCTTTGCCAACTCCTCCTTCAGGACCACCCCTACTCCATTTCTCTTTCTATCCACACCATGGTAAAACAGTTTGAACCCTGCTCCAATACTGCGAGCCTTGCTGCCCTTCCACTTGGTCTCTTGGACACATAAAACATCTACCTTCCTTCTCTGCATCATGTCAGCCAGCTCTCTACCTTTGCCTGTCATTGTACCCACATTTAGAGTTGCAAACCTCAGTCCTACATTCTTCACTTTCCTCCTCTCCCTCCGTCTCCTTTGGATTGATGGCAGCTATCTGGTGGCATCACATTATGAACCAAAACTCATTTACTGCAAATCTAAGTTATTAACAGCAAACCAGTTTTTTTTTTTTGTCTTACCGTTACAACTTCAAACCAAGGTCCAGTCAGAAGTGAGTTGGTCTTCTGGCTTAAAATGATAGACTGTGAACATTTACACTGCTCATCTCCAGCCCAACTGCTTGGGTTGGTCAAGCAAACCTGACCTTTGACCTTTCCACTTTAACCCAGTAAATGAGTTCTGAAATAACCCAGCAATTTTAGTTTTCTGGTCGTAAAAAAGGTTTCCGACTGAACGCTCCCTCAAAACCTGCAACATGTGTGTCATCTGTGCGATAAAACTGCCCATGTCAGAGTGGCCTTTTGTTGTGGTCAGCCCAACACCTGTGCAATAATCTTGCCGTCTAATCAGCAGTGGTGGAATGTAACTAAGTACAAGTACTTTGTTACTGTACTTAAGTACGTTTTTCATGTATCTGTACTTTACTTAAGTAGAATTAAATGTGGGTACTTTTTACTTTTACTCCACTACATTTTACATGAAGTATCTGTACTTTCTACTTCACTACATTTCTATAATGTGTTGAGTTACAAGTTACATTCACGTTGCAGTTTTTTGATTTGTCATTGGTTTGAAAGTAACTGATGTTGAGAGGGCAGGTAACATTAGACCTGCCTTCAATAAGAGCTGGACCAATGACGTATATTCTAGTATAAACGTCATTGAGCAGGGAGCACCCACAGCACCACTAACACAAAATGGATTCCACCGCAGAGAGTCAGCCATAATATACAGTACACAACACCCATGTCCTTATTGAAAGATTATTAAAATATTATTGAAAGATTATTGAAAAACTGTTCAGTACAGGAGGACATATTCTCTCTCTCTCTAAAGAACCAGACTGGACTCAAAAAACTTTGAAAACCAACTTCTTCTGAACTTGAACAAGAAATTATTGCTGCAATATTAAAATGTGTCAGTTCATGGGATGTTAGGAGACAAATGTCTCCAAATGACTCAACACTCGGGTCCAAGTTTTGAAATGGTGTCAGGAAGTTAAAATATTGTTCACTATTGACCCTTTACAAGACAGTATTTTAACTAGAGTTGATGACAAACTGGAGTTGAAATGATCAGTGTCTGTTCCTTTGTTAGGTCTAATGCTCCTTTTTTTTGTCAGACAACTTTTACTTAAAGGTTCAGTATGCAGTTTCTGTAGAACTGCAGCAGTTAGAAATATTTTCAACAGGCAAAGCATTCTGATCCCTCCCCCTCAGAGCCATATGTGGCTCTGCCCCCTTGTGGTCTGTTGAATTTCAAATTCAAGCTCTGTTTTTATTGGCTGATTCAAATTCAAGCTCTGTTTTTATTGGCTGGTTACAAACTCTGTTTTTATTGGCTGGAAAATGGCGGGTCACCTTTTCTTTTTAGAAATGCTTATTTACCACCTGGAGAAGCAAGGGGACAATATTTTTTTTAATTTTTTTTCAGAGATTACCTGGCTAACATCAGTCTGTCAGGAGGTAGGGACAGAGTGAAGAAATATGTTCATAAAAAAAGCTACATACTGCAGCTTTAAACATGTTTTCTGCTGTTAAAATGACACATTTGTTTTGCTTTTGTGTTGACTATAAACTTTCAAAGGTAAAATCATTCTTATTTTGCTTAATGTCATTTAACTCTGTAGGTCATCCCTGAAATTCTGATGCGCAGAATCACAAGACCAAGTGTGAACTGTGTCACAGAGTAAACACAATAAAACATGTATTATCTGCAGCATTGTTAATTAAAATGACTCAGCACTGTTAATGTATTACAGAAAATATACATACAGTATGCACACTTAAAGGAGCTGTATGTAACTTTTCTAACAATATATTTTTAACATATTTCTTCACTCTGTCACTACCTCCTGACATACTGATTTTAGACAAGTAATCTCTGAAAAAAACTATTGTCCCCTTGCTTCTCTAAAAGCATTTCTAAAAAGCCACAGTGACCCACCGTTAACCAGCCAATAAAAACAGAGTTTGTAACCAGCCAATAAAAACAGAGCTTGAATTTGAATCAGCCAATAAAAACAGAGCTTGAATTTGAATTTCAGCAGAGCAAGGGGTAACAGAGCCATATATGGCTCTGAGGGGGAGGGACCAGAAACGTGTCTCTGTTCAAAATTTTCCTAAGTTCCAGCGTGTTCCAGAAATTACATACTGAACCTTTAATGATACTGTAGACCATTGCATTAGGTAATACGTTCAGCAAGTACTTTTACTTTAATACTTTAAGTATTTTTAAAAACAAGTACTATTTACTTTTACTTAAGTAAAAACATTAATATGGTACTTCTACTTTTACTAGAGTACATTTTTGTCTGTTTATTTGTACTTTTACTTAAGTACAGTGTTAGAGTACTCTCTCCACCACTGCTAATCAGCATGTTGATCTGCCACATCTGGTGGAGGGATTATTTTGGCAAAGAAGTGCTCACCAACACATTTACCGTACACATACTGTATTTGTGAACAGTACAGACCCAAAAAAGTCTCCGATCTTTGAGTTCGTCTCGTGAAAGACGGGAGCACAAAGTGTTTTTTTTGTTCAGCGTACACTCGTCTGTCCTGTGAACACCTTGAAATAAAAGGCAACAAACCAACTTCCTCTTTGGTGTGTGTGCCTGCAGCAAAACAAAGGTCACCATAAGGTCACCATTGAAAACTGGGTTGCCAGCCAGGTCAAAACCAAGAGTGTGACCACATGAAGGCTGTGAATACTTACTGTGAATTCTTGGTTTTCTATTTTTTATAAATTTGCAACAATTTAAATATTTTTTTAACATTGTCATAATGAAGTATTGTGTGTAGAATACGGAGGAAAGAGATTAATTTAATACCATTTGGAATAAAGCTGCATCAGTAAAATGTGGAAAAAGCAAAGCGCTGTGAACACTTTCCAGATGAACCGTTCTTTCACGGTGGAGATGAAAATAAAATTGTTTTATCATTGTTTGTACGCCATAATCATGAAAATTACAAGAAAGGCTTTAAATATTTTATTCTACATGCAATGAGTCTATACAGGAGTTTCACTTTCTGAAATGAGTGACAAACATCAAACTTTTTCATGATATTCAAATTTTTTGAGGTGGCGGCCATCTTGGATTTCAATGTGACAACTCAATTTTGAAAGGAGACTTTTTTTACATGTAAGATGCAGCAAATGGAAATTGGAACGTCACTTTGCAAGTTATCGTGCACATAACGTGCACAGATGGACTTAGCAACTGGAGGTCACATGGAGTGTTTCCAATTCTTCGTCTTCGCTCCAAGACACGGGACACAAATGTCCAAGGTTGTTTTTATTTTATTTTATCAAGGGCCACATCCTGTTTGTTGTGGTCCTTGGTAAAATTAAAATGAATTTTTATTTGGATATTTTGTCCCGTTTGTTTAAAATGAGGGAACATGACGTAAAACTTGTACTGGAACCAGACAACCGGGAAGGTTGGTCCTGTTCCAGCATTGGCTTCTGGGTTCACATCAGGTCTATGGGTGCACCATCTCCCTTAGAGAGAGGGTGAGACGTTCAGTTATCAGGAGACTAAGAGCAGAAGTGCTGCTCCTCCACATCCAGTGAACCGCTGCTCCTCCACATCCAGTGAACCGCTGCTCCTCCACATCCAGTGAACCGCTGCTCCTCCACATCCAGTGAACCGCTGCTCCTCCACATCCAGTGAACCGCTGCTCCTCCACATCCAGTGAACCGCTGCTCCTCCACATCCAGTGAACCGCTGCTCCTCCACATCCAGTGAACCGCTGCTCCTCCACATCCAGTGAACCGCTGCTCCTCCACATCCAGTGAACCGCTGCTCCTCCACATCCAGTGAACCGCTGCTCCTCCACATCCAGTGAACCGCTGCTCCTCCACATCCAGTGAACCGCTGCTCCTCCACATCCAGTGAACCGCTGCTCCTCCACATCCAGTGAACCGCTGCTCCTCCACATCCAGTGAACCGCTGCTCCTCCACATCCAGTGAACCGCTGCTCCTCCACATCCAGTGAACCGCTGCTCCTCCACATCCAGTGAACCGCTGCTCCTCCACATCCAGTGAACCGCTGCTCCTCCACATCCAGTGAACCGCTGCTCCTCCACATCCAGTGAACCGCTGCTCCTCCACATCCAGTGAACCGCTGCTCCTCCACATCCAGTGAACCGCTGCTCCTCCACATCCAGTGAACCGCTGCTCCTCCACATCCAGTGAACCGCTGCTCCTCCACATCCAGTGAACCGCTGCTCCTCCACATCCAGTGAACCGCTGCTCCTCCACATCCAGTGAACCGCTGCTCCTCCACATCCAGTGAACCGCTGCTCCTCCACATCCAGTGAACCGCTGCTCCTCCACATCCAGTGAACCGCTGCTCCTCCACATCCAGTGAACCGCTGCTCCTCCACATCCAGTGAACCGCTGCTCCTCCACATCCAGTGAACCGCTGCTCCTCCACATCCAGTGAACCGCTGCTCCTCCACATCCAGTGAACCGCTGCTCCTCCACATCCAGTGAACCGCTGCTCCTCCACATCCAGTGAACCGCTGCTCCTCCACATCCAGTGAACCGCTGCTCCTCCACATCCAGTGAACCGCTGCTCCTCCACATCCAGTGAACCGCTGCTCCTCCACATCCAGTGAACCGCTGCTCCTCCACATCCAGTGAACCGCTGCTCCTCCACATCCAGTGAACCGCTGCTCCTCCACATCCAGTGAACCGCTGCTCCTCCACATCCAGTGAACCGCTGCTCCTCCACATCCAGTGAACCGCTGCTCCTCCACATCCAGTGAACCGCTGCTCCTCCACATCCAGTGAACCGCTGCTCCTCCACATCCAGTGAACCGCTGCTCCTCCACATCCAGTGAACCGCTGCTCCTCCACATCCAGTGAACCGCTGCTCCTCCACATCAACGCTGCTCCTCCACATCAACGCTGCTCCTCCACATCCAGTGAACCGCTGCTCCTCCACATCCAGTGAACCGCTGCTCCTCCACATCCAGTGCAGCCAGTTGACGTGGTTCATCTGGTCAGGATGCTTCCTGGATGCCTCCCTACGGAGGTGTTTCAGATATGTCCGACTGGGAGGAGACCCCGAGGAAGATCCAGGACACAATGGAGAGCCTCTCGGTTTGTCTGGGAAAAAGTGGCTGTGGAGAGAGACGTCTGGACCTGCTCAAGCTGCTGCCCCTGAGACTCAACTTGAAAATAGTGGACGGACAGATGTGCATGTGCCATTTAGAAAAACAGCAACAATAACAAAAAAAAAACATCAATTTTTCTTTACCGGGCCACGAGGAAGCTGGTTCACGTCTCCAGCAATCACTGCGAGAGACGAGGAACAGCTTCAGCAGGCAGCAAGTCCAAAACAAAAACATCATAAACATTAAATTAAAGTTTGGTCTAATTGAACCATCTGTTTGCACCACAAACACTTTGTACAGGAAGTGTTTTCTCACTTCCCACACGTTGCACACTTTGTTTTTAATAAATTAGATGCGACTTCTTTAAACAATTATAAACAAGTGTTCAGAAGGATGTATGAAAGTATGCACTTAAAGTGCTAGAAAAGATACTCAGACATTTACAGTGGATGTGCGTTCACTCCCTTTTTATCAGACAAAGTCAGATGAACGCGGTCACACCGGAGCAGTTCATAAAATTAGATTTTGAAGCTTTTTAAATCCACGCAGATGTTTTGTTTCTAAAACTTGTTCAGTTTTTCCAGGAAAATAAAATAATAAACTTGAACCTAAGTAAAACATTGGATTGAAATCAATTTGACACGTCAAGAGTTCATTTAAAAATGATCTATAAAGTGCAATAAAATTATAAAAGCTAATTAAATATAAATACTGTTCGTCATGTGCACTCATTATTAAACAGTCCTGTCGGCGATGTGCAGTTTGCAGCATCCGTTTGGCAGTTGGAGGATGGTTTACGTGCTACACTTGTTTTAAACTCCTGTCCCCCTCCAGCCAGTATTCTTCTGTCTGCATCTCTGTGAGGCGGGAAACTGTCCTCTGGAAGGCAAACGTCTCTTCCTCGCCGCTGAAGATGGACAGGCTGCTGGCCTCTTCCTGTCGAGGAGAAAACGCTGGTGTTCATCACGTGCTTCTCTTCAGAGTGTTGTGCAACAGTTCAGAAGAATACACAAGTCAAAAGGTTCAAAATGTCCTGATGCTCAATAGGGCTGTAGTGATACAATAATCTCACGATACGATACACGATATTGCTCACGATACTATATATAATTGCGATATTCAGCAAACGATACAATTCAATACACTTTTGCGATTTTCTGAAAGATTTTAGAGGGACAGAGTGATTTTGGTGACATTTTGTTCCACTACACTGTTATAGACTTGGATTGAATTAATTTAACTGAAAACTGATTAAAAGCACCAACTACACAATACTTGGCTCTGGTTGATGGACACAGACTTAAAGTCGACAGCTGGACAAAATGAATCAAAGAAGTGGTGAGCTGACATCATCAGGCCAGGACTCTGGTCTACACTCGTCTCCAGACCAGCACTGACTCTTTCAGGGATGAAGATGTTCACATCGGCCGGGGCGGCCGTGGCGTAGTGGTAATGGCAGTCGTCCCCCGATCGGAAGGTTCGAATCCCGGTTCCCCACACCATGTGTCGTTGTGTCCCTGGGCAAGACACTTAACCCCGAGTTGCTCCCGGTAGGACTGGAAAGCGCCTTGCATGGCAGTCTGCCGCTACCGGTGTATGAATGTGTGTATGAATGGGTGGATGGTTGGTATTGTAAAGCGCTTTGGGGCCCCTCATAGGGGGCTGGAAAGCGCTATATAAATAAGCTCCATTTACCATTTACATCCTTGATATCCTTGATTGAGAGAGGAGTAAAGGAGGCCATCTTTGTGAAGATAACCCATCCATCATTAAACAGGGGCGGAGCCTCCGTGTCCAACTGTCCCCCTCCTACAATGATGTTATTGCTAGTATCACTCAGCCCTCTGTGAATAGCAAACAACCATCAGGGTGTTAATGATCCATCGTTAGGCTGATGGTCCTCCTTGATCATGTGAACAGCCAGTTCTGGATGTCAACAACAAACTGGTTGATCCACCATGAGAAGGGGATATTTATGAGAGAGTTTGTTGCAGCTCCTCAGACCGAAGAAGTCTTTTGGATGAAAGACGAAACGTTTCAACAAGAAGAACCCGTCCAGAGGACCTGACTTACAAGACAAGACACTTTTTTTTACATCACGTCTGCTGTAGTGATAATCTTTTTCTTGACTCAGCCATGTTGTTTTTGTTACAACACATTCAGTACAGTAGATACAAGAGGAGAGGTACTTTTTCTGTTTGCCCGTTCGAGGCAGCGCAGAGCGACGGAGCGACGGATCCCGTGAGGCTCAAACAGCTGGACTTACACTGAGATTAAATTACAAGTGCAGTCTGTTTACTACTAATGCCGGTTACCCACTGCACAACTCGAAACGCGCCTGCCGTCCCCTTTTGGCCGCTGGTCACGGTCCCACTGAACCACTGAACACCGTCTGATGACGTACACTAGGGGGTAGCAGAGGGAGGGGTCTCTGGCTTGTTTTCCGGGTTCAGTTGTTGTTTTAACTGCACCTCCGACGGTCTTCGATGAGATTAAAACTTTTTTTTATGTTTGGGGTGATCTACACTGGAGAGGACAGCAGCCTGTCAGCAGCAACTGTAAAAATGCCACGTTTCTTACCGGAGTTTGGTTCCAATTCCTGGAGGCTCGATCCGGTGAGTTTAAAAAGTCCGAAAAAAGTCCCGTTGTGGTTGTGTAATCAGATAGCGAGGCTCTCCCGACTGTTTGCCGGATGCGTCGAGCCGCCAGAGATCAACATTTGGGACGTCGGCGGCTCGACGGCGACGCGCGCGTGCGTGTGCAGGCTGCCCCCGCGCCGCTTCGATCACTTGAATCGCGCCGCTTCCTTGTTCGCCGTGACTCCACGCGTCTCCTCCATAGACTTTGAATGTAAACCGGCCGCTTCGGCTGCTCGACAAAGGGGGCAGTGGGTAACAGGCATTAGGCAATTTCTGAAGGAAGTTGCTCTGAACTTTAGTGCCACCATCTTGTAACCCTGAGGTTGCAGGTTTGAGCCCTGGTTGCAGGAAGGGCATCCGGCGTAAAACAATTGTCAATGTTTCATGAGAGTTCACTCGCTGTGGCAACCCTTAAAGAAGGAAGCGAACAAAAGAAAGTTTCTAAAAATAAAGGCCTGCACACCACTTTTTATTAGAGCCAGACTGATATATCTGTAGTGCCGATATTCTAGGCTGATATGGACGTTTGGGGACATATTGGTATTGGTGATAATTGTCCAATTATGCGCTGATGTAAACACTTCCAATTTTCACCCCATAAATGCTGAGAACGAGCTGTAATTGTACAATGCAACCAGCAGAGGGCGCATGAAGACAACTTTCAAGTCACGGTCGTTCACTCAAGTTTCACTTTCAGTGCAGCCGAAGCAATGAGCAGAACTGCAGACTAGAGTATTTTGCTGATTAGAGCATGGTAAGTTTATTTTAACTGATCTGTAAAATAAATTATCAATAATAAATTATCTTTAATCCTCTAACCCATTATTAATTAGCTACATGCCTCTCAAGTTAACAAGCTAACGTTCAGATCATATGTGTCAAACTCAAGGCCCAGGGGCCTAATGCGGCCCTCGTTGACATCTTATCTGGCCCCCAAGATGATATTTAAATGTAAAATACTTTTATCACTTGAAATTATGTCAGTAATCTTTGATTATGATGTCAAAAGTGCGACAGAGAACATCAAATAAGACCAATCAAACTCTTGTTGAGGAACCTGTGACCAAGAAAAGATGTTGGGTATCTAACTTGAGTTAATGCAGATTCTGAAACTGACCCTTAGTTTGAAAAAGGTTTTAATTTTGGCCCACTTTTGTAAGTGAGTTTGACAGCCCTGGTTTAAGTAATCTAACATAGGCTATTGCTTTTAAAACTTTATCCAGAACAATAAATCTAACAGAGGTAAAATATATCAGTGTTAGTAACGTTATCTTTGTCCTCAATGAAATGCATCGTTTGTCTGAAATCTTTACTTCTCTACAAAGAAAAAATAAACTCTGCTGCGTTCAATACTAATTAGATCTTCACCGTACGTGACTGTTAAAACAATGGACAGGAAGGTGTTTCTTTGTTTAATTTATATTCAAGTAACACACTTGATAACTTTATGGTGAATAGTGGAGGATAGAAAACATGAACGCATGTTGGGAAGACTGTTTTTATGACCAGTGCTCCACTTGTAAAACTACTGTGGGACTACAGCGTGGATCTGATTAGCTTAACTTCATGGTTGCTAACATAAACAAGCCCCGCCCCACTCATTGTTTTCTTAGATTCTTGGGGGTGGACAAAGCTCAAAAATATATATTAATGGTAAATGGTAAATGGAGCTTATTTATATAGCGCTTTCCAGCCCCCTGTGAGGAGCCCCAAAGCGCTTTACAATACCAACCATCCACCCATTCATTCAGACATTCATACACCGGTAGTGGTAGCCTGCCTTGCAAGGCGCCATCCAGACCTACCGGGAGCAACTCGGGGTTAAGTGTCTTGCCCAGGGACAATGTCCAGGGATATGTCGGTTATCGGCGATAGCCTTCCCCGCTCAATATCAGTATCCGTGATAACCAAAATTTCCACATTGGCTGGACTCTACGTTTTATAGATATTTGTAAAAAAATACATATTCAATATAATTTTCCTTTCACTTCACAATTACCGTACTTTGTGTTGGTCCATCACATAAAATCTCTGGAAAATCCTTTGAAGTTTGTGGATTTAATGTGACAAAATGTGTAAGAGTTCAAGAGGTATGAAAACTTTTTAAAGCAGAAGAGAAAACTGAGCCTGGTTGAAAAAAAGTCTAAAATTTCCTGTAAGAAACTCGTGCTCAGTGATGTCCCAGGCTGAGTCAGCTGACCTGTTTTCAGACGAGTGTTGGCTCCTCTGAGCGACAGCTGCTTTAATGATGGATGTTTATAAGTCCTTGTGCAGAAACGTAAAAAAAGAGCTGTAACTCTCACCCTTTTCAGCCCCAGGTCGTCCATCAGAATGTGGCTCTCATCGTGACTGTGATCCACGTCGTGCACAAAAATATCCTCCAACGGGTGATCTGCGAGAATCACCACACGCACCTGGACCGGGAGAAGATTGGTTGTTTGTTGTACAAAAGGTTAAGAAGAGCAACAAACGGCCGCAGCGCACCTTGTGCTCATAGAGGGCGTCCACGAGCGTTATGAGCCGCCTGGCTTGTGACTTCTTGTTCAGCGTCAGCAGAGGAATGTGTCGGATGAAGACCGTGTCAAACAGACGGGAAATCTCCAGGTAATCACTGGCGCCTAAAGGCTGAAAGGGTCAAAAGGAACAAGGTTTTATATCAAAGCAGCTAAGACTCATGCTCAACATATACTGAGTGCTAACAAATATCTCGCAATACAGAACGAGATCCTGAATAATGTTTGTAAAATACACCGTATTATATATTACATTATTATTGTTTAGTGTGTATCTTAGATCTTTGTATACCGTTTCTTCTTTTTTATACTTTATATTTTTGGGTGCAACTGGGACTTTTGAGTCCACAATTTTGTTCCACCTAATGTACCACGTGATAAAACAACAATAAAGAACATTGAAAACTGGATGACTCCGCCCCTTCAAATGTTAAAGCATGAAAGGTAGCAGGTGATATGAATTCCTTCAACAATTGCTGAGGCTTCAACAACTTTTCATTCAACCTTTATTTACACAGGTCAGTCTCATTGAGCGTCGAGTTATTAACACTAAGAGAAGCCGAATACTAGCTGAAAGTGAAAAATGGCAAAAAAGCTAAAAGTAGAAAAGATTGGCTAAAATCTAAACAGAGCAAAAGGCTACCGGTAAGTAAAACATGTACAAATGTTGCTTAAAGGAGCAAAAAGGCTGTTTTAAAGTAGCAAAAGAAACTACAAGTAGCAAAAGATGAGATAAAAATGGTCAAAGTTAGCCAAAAGCCACGAGTAAGAAAAAACTAGCTCAAAACTAAAAAAAATAATAAAAAAAATGCAAAAAATGTGTTTAATGTATGAAGTTTTGCAAAAATCTAATATTATCTAAAATTTAAAAAACTGTAGCATAAGGGTAGCCTGGCCCTCGCCATTCCTGCACAGCTCCGCTCAATTCTATTTCCCTTCACTGCTGGGTCTGGGATTTGTCTCATAGACAACGATTTCTCCGGTCGATTTTTGACCGGACCAATCAGAGAACAGAAGGCAGATTGGCGGATTACCGGACCAATCAGAGAACAGAAGGCGGAGTTTTGAACGACGTTGACTGACGTCGTCAGTTAAAATGGCTGCCGCCACGAAGGAATTTTCCAGAAAACAAGGTAAAAAACTATTATTTCTTTCCTGAGAAAAACTATATTTCTTAGCTGACGTTATATCAGAAGTGTTCCTGAGCTTAACAGTTCCTAAATCAATTCACGAAATGGTCAAATCTGCTGGATTTAAATAGTTTCGGTTTGACATTTTCCAAACAGCCTCAGGGTGCGCTACGAAAATAAATGATAAAAAATCGAATTTTATCTCAAATGTTTCATCCAGGCCAACAGTCAGTAAATTAAAGACATATAATTACACACTGGTAGCAGAAAAAATATCCACCGAGTGGTTTCTGAGCTTTTTATCTGAATAGCCTGGACCTCGCCAGGCTAAGCTAACAAAACTCCGCCTTCTGTTCTCTGATTGGTCCGTTCAAAAATCGAACGGAGAAATCGTTTTCTATGAGAGGAATGCCAGACCCTAGTCAGAAGCAAAGTGAAGGACAGGGTGTGGTTTTAACCAGGCTAGCATAAGGGTAGCTAAAACCTAAAAGTAACAAAAGACTAGTTCAAAGCTAACAGTGACAAAAAGCTAGCTAAATGTATCAGAAGGTTAACAAGAAGCTAAAAGCAACATAAGGCTAGCAAAAATTGGGTATGTGTAGCTAAAATGGCAAAGGACTAGCTAAAAGTATCAAAAGTGTAGTCAAAAGTAGGCAAAGAGTAGCTCAAAGCTAAAAGTAGCAAAAAGTTAGGTAAAAGTATCAAAAAGAAGCTAAAAGCAGAATAAGACAGCTAAAAGCTCAGAGTAGAAGACTGGCTAAAAACCTCTAAATAATAAAAGGCTAAGTAAAACACACAAAAGCTAGCTAAACGAAGCAAAAAGCCTGTTTGAAAATATCAAAAGGAAGCTATAAGAAGAAAAACTTAGCTAAAAGCTAAGAGTAACAAAAATGAGCTCAAAATTAAAATGAGCAATGAGTCTGGTTGAATGTATTCAATGACTAGTGAAAGCTAAAATTAGCAAAAGGCTGGCTGAAAGCAGCTAAAAGTAGCAAAAGACATAAGAAAATAAAATCAGCAAAGGGCTAAGTAAAGGTCGGAGCGGTCTGGCTAAAAGTTAAACACAAAACATTAGCTAAAAACTAAAAGTAGCTTAAGAAGACAAAAACAAAGCCAGTAGCTGAAGGAGAAATCAAAGAGAACCGTGTTTTTAACAGAAAAGATCTCCCAGTATTTCTATGGGGAAAATATTTTGGTAAAAATCCATTGAGCTAAAACCCTCTTCACTAACGGGGCTGAAAGTTTTGATATTTGAATGGTTAAAATATGAGTGAGTGTGCAGAAGAATGGTAGTTAAATTCCAGAAGCCGTCATGCTGACTCAGCGTCCACACGTTGAGCACCTACTCGGTCACACAGCTCCTCAAACGAACAATCTGCGACGGTCCCACACGCTTTGTTCAGGCGGACTTTGCGGTTGTGAACATTTAGAACTCTTGGTCGTGTTACTGCAGACAAAGAAAGAAGAACTTAAATCAAGTTCCATGATGGAAATGTCTGCAGAGATCAATAAAAAATAATTTAACACGACTTACTGTCATTTTGTTTAAAAGCCAACTGGTCAAACATCGTATCCAGTGTTGCTTCTGCTTCAGGCTCACTGGAGCTACAAAGAGCAAATGTTCACCGCAGGAAATATTTGACTAAAATAAGTGTTTGAGTTGCACCAAAACATCTCTTACAGGAAGTAGATTTTTCCAGCAGAGGGTCGATTTCTTTTCCGGTAGTCAATCCCCGAGTCGAGCCGAAGAGTTTGGCAATATTTCTGCCAAAGTACGAGCATCATTAGGCGCATTTATTTACATAGTAGAGGAATAAATGTTTTGTCTTTTACCTGCAGCACTGCAATAAAAGGCACAAAGTTGACTCTCTGCAGTCCGTTTTTATACAAGTCTGAGGGGAGATGAAACAGAAGATGGTTTATAAAACATCTACCTTCCTTCTCTGCATCATGTCAGCCTAACACAGGACTTTGTGATGTAAATAAATAAAAACATGATAAATTGGTTGAAAACTTGTACAACCTTCACTGTGACGTATATACACTCCCTCAAAGTTATATTTTGTTGAATCGTCTGATTTAATTTCATTCTTGGCTCATTGTTTGCACAACTACAACTGATTCAAGTCCTTTCATTTTATGTATTTTGATTTTTTTCACATATTTGTGAAATGTTTTTTTTCCCCCATTATCTTTTATGTTTTTTTTTAAATATGTAAAATGAATAAAACTTTAATAATAAATAAATAAAGTCAATCCCAATAAAGATGGCCGCCACTGCTACCAAAACGGCAATACCTTTGGTATCAATATCGCTTTTATTGTTGAGAAATTATAAAATTGTTTCTCTTTACATTTGATAAAATTCCAACCCAAATTCTAAATTAATCGAGACTTTGTGTAAAATGTAAAAAAATAAAAATAAAAGGTTTGTATATTACATAAAACCCATATTTTATCCACAGTGAAACATAGTAAACATCTAAAATATTTAAACTAATAATTACGCATGCATACACACTAGTTGGGGTTGAGTTTTATATATTTCTGATTTTACATCTGGAGCATTTACAGAAAATAATTATAGATGAGCCGTTTGGATTGAAGAAAAGTTGTACAAGTTTTAAAAATAATATTTTAAAGTATAATCACCTTCAGGGGGACGATTTGAAGTCGCCACGACAACAACGCCGTTTAGAAAGAGATTCTCAAAAAGCTGCTTCAGAATCATGGCGTCGGCGATGTCGGTCACCTGAAGAGTGTTAAAGAAATGAGCGTCAGTTACTGCGGAGGTGAAGTCCTCAGAGACGTTTCCTCAGAAGTTTCTTTACGAGATGTTTCAAGGACCTGGAACTCGTCAAAGCACAGCAGAGAGGCCTCCTCGCTGATCTCCTCAGCAATCGGAGCGATCGGGTCGTACGACTTGGCCATTTTCCCTGCCTTCCTTTTGGGCAGGCTCTGTTTCAGCCGATGGATCCCTGAAGGTTCAGAATAAAAAAAGGTTTAGCCTCGTTTGCATTTGTGAGGTAAGTACAAATATTAGAAGATGGTCCAGAGAATGGAGTTTTTAAACGTGAGAGGATGAGATTTTAACTTTCTTGATGGTTTCATAACTAAAATATTTCTGTTCAAAATTACTTTACCAATGATTACGTTCTGATGGTTTTATTAAAATCCATTCAGTGATTTATGACACATTTTAATACCAGAAACAAAACCACACAGACGGACTTGAGCTAAATAATTTTCTTCACATTTGCTTTGAGCAGAGTCTGCAAAGCTCTGGTTAAATGAGAACATAGAAATGTGACTCTTTAAAAAGTTTAGTTTTTTTGTTTGTTGTTTTGTTTTTTGAATGTCCAGAGGACCAGACTTAACTTTTTTTAGATGTTTCTACCTGGATTATTGAGCATGCATCAGGGTATAGAAATGTGACTTTATCTAAAATCAACTTTCTGCTGATGCGAGTGTCTGAAGCCCTTCAAGCATTCTGAACAAAACTAAATTATTCATGGATTCTCCAGCGTCTTCGGCCGGTTCACCCTCATCTGCCCCCAAAAGCAAAGAAAAACCCTACAAGTGGCTCGCTGATGTCCCCCGTCATAGTGGGATTTGAGTAGTGAATGTTTGTAGTTTTGGAGACGAGTGTTTTTCTGGATTGGAATTGAACAGGGAAAGCAAGTAAACCCTAATACAGTAGTTGTGGAGCTATTCAAGTGGGTAGAAGGTACACTGTGGAGAAGCACGGAGGTAAAAAAAAAATTCAGCGCAAAGTGACAAATCCTGCATTAGACATAAATATATACTAATAATAATAATGACTGTAATTTGTAACGCACTTTTCATTAACAAAAATCTCAAAGTGCTACAAGGTGCAACTAAAATCAATGATCTGAATAGATTATATATATAGATAGATATATATATATAGATAGATATACTGTATATACTGTATATAACGTATACATACAGTACTTTAAAAACAGGCATCTATAAAGCTGGGAAAAACACAGTGCTTCATTAACGTGGAATAATTTATTTATTTGGAGAGATAGGCTGCCATCATAAAAAAGCTCTCCATAAAGCTAGAACTTTATATTATTCATCTTTAAAAGATGTGTATAAAAATAACCCCAGGTTTCTGTTCAGTAATATAGCTAGACTAAAAGTCCCATCTCTCATTGAGCCATGCATCCCTACAACAATAAGCAGTGATGAAATCTTGAGATTACTTATAAATAAAATTATTTCAATTAGGGTGAAAATTCAAACCATCCTTCCTACTATCACCTCTGGTTCTGTCAGATGAAGTAGCTTGTTTTGTCCTGTTGAACTCTCTGAATTGTCAATAGCTTCATCCAAACCATCCACATGTCTGCTAGATCCCATCCCAACCAGGCTTTTTAAAGAGGTATTTCCCCTAATTAATATCCACATTTTGGATCTGCTTGATTTGTCTCTAATGAATGGTTATGTACCACAGAGCTTTAAAGTGTGTGTGACATGATGTTGGAACTATGCATAAAGTGGCAGAGGAGCTACTCAGCTTTGATTTTTTTGTACACAGATGCTTCGAATAATTAATATACGTAGAAAAGTTTTTTGTTTTTTTTAACTCTGCAGTGCGTCGTAGTTTTTGGGTGGAGAAAGGAGGGGTCAAACGCTGACGCATTTTATGACGTAATGGCAAGAACGCACATTGTAAATAACAAACAGCAGTGATTATATAAACCAAGGAATTATGCAATTTAAGTGAAGATTTGAGTGATTTGTCTTCGGTTTGGAAGCCGAAGTTAGTTTGAGTGATGAACAAGAAACAGCTGGTTCTGATGTAGGTCTGCAGCCGTATTTATTAGAGCCTTACCGTTCAGGGAGCGAGGGGTTAGGGTTGTTTTGTCCATTCTTGACAAAGTTTTTCATCTTTTGGGAACGTGAAAAGGCTCACTTCTTCACTGGCGATATTAGAACACCCAAATGCGACACAACATACCGGCATTTTTCAAGTTATACAAAAAAAAGGCGATCTTGAACACAATTAAACTGCGTTCTAATGGCACGCACAGACGGACATTCTTGCCCCTACGTCACAGATGTCGCATGTGTAAGTACCCGGATGTCCCGTGACGAAACACGGCACCAATTTTAAAATAACTTAGAAACAAAATTTCATTGATTTATCATTTTGCTTGTAAAAACGAACATAGCTGAATGATAAAACATACAGTATACTGTATATATGTTGTGCCACTTTATGCATAGTTCCAAAATCATGTCACACACACGAGATACATTTGCATTGTTATGCTGATGATACACAGTTATATTTGTCCATGAAACCCAATTAATCCAATCAGTTACTTAAACTACGGTACTTAAGGTCTCTCTTGTAAATGAGTCCCTGAGGCTCAATGGGACTAACCTGTACAAATAACGGCTGAAAAAAACAAGCTTGTCTTAAAAACATAAAAACCTGGATGACCCTTAATTTTCTGCTTTTAAACTCAGGCAAATCTGAGGTTGTGATTTTTGGACCCGAGCATCTAAGAATAAACTTTGCAGCCTTTCACTTCCTCTGGATGGCATTCATTTGGCCTCCAGTTCTAACATTAGTTCTTTAAAATGCTGCTTTATAAAATATAAAAATAAAACATCTACTCACTTTTATGCACATCCAACATAAAGCCATGGAAATGAACCCTCTTTTTCTTTTCCGTCTCCACATAAGAATAAAACATGTCCATCACCATAGTTTTCCCCGTGCCTGCGTGCAGGAACATGGTTATAGTTGTATGACAACATAAAACTCGTTCAATTCACACGTGTGACTTGTTTCTCTCACCGACATCACCGTAGATGTAGTATCCTGTGGGGGCCTTTGGTGAACTGAAAAACTAAAAAGATTTTGGAAAAAAAGATTTTATTTAACAAAAAGAGTCTTGGGAGTTTTATTTGGACAAATATTGTAACACTGTTTGCACTGTGTTGGTTTGTTAAGTGTCCTTGGGTGTCCTGAAAGGCGCTTTTAAATAAAATGATGATTATTATTATTATTATTATTATTATTATTATTATTATTGTTATTATTATTATTATTATATTACTAAAGTTTGATCATATTTTAAGATTTATTATTTTAAATTTAGACTGTTTGCCTGAATATGCACATTTTGATGTATAATTCAGATTTGTACCAAAACAAGCAGTACACCGGTGTCCCCCGTCACCGAGGGGTTTGAAGAGTGAATGTTTGTGGTTTTGGAGAGGAGTGTTTTTCTGCACCAGCAATGGCGGCCATGTTTCCTACATTTCCAGGGATCTGACATGGAACATTGGCACTCAGAGTATTATCAAAAACAGATACCGATAGATGAAAAGACAAAAGAAGAAGATGAAAGGAGCACAAAAAGCTAAAATGAACGGAAAGAAGCTAAACAAGCACAAAACAGCTTACCGGTTATTGGCTGAAAAAGGTTGAAATGAATGGTAAGAGCCTAAAGGGTGTGTACGTGTTTGCTAAAATAAGATTAAATAAAGATGAAATTAGCTGAAAAGCAGCAGAAAAAAAAGCTTAAATAAAATAGAAGAAAAAAAGTTACTAGGCTAGAAAAGCTGAAGTTAGTGGAACAAAGTTTTGGATCATGTCTACAGTTTGGGACTAGAACTGAACCGTTAATGTTTTGGTACAAGAAATTCAAGTGGGAAGGAGTTTCACTGTGTAGAAGAACAGACGTAGATTTTTTTTATGGCTCGTTCGAGCCAGTGCACACTGCACAGTGACGATCAGACGATCCTGGAGAGTGGAGGGAGACATTTGATCCACCACCACACAGTGCTGGAGCCAGGGGGTGGACAATGGTGGCTTTGACCACCACAGAGAAATCTTCAGCCACCCCAGTCATGTGAGGAAACTACAGTACTTTTAAGCAGTATAAAAAGTACAGGTAGTCCCTGATTTACGAGCGCTCTGATCTACGAGGTTCCAGACTTACGAGCTGGCGAATTATTGGAAAAAACGCAAAAAATACTGAGTTTTCCTGTGTTTTTTCACCACAGTTCGTTAGCTAAACATGTGGACACACGTTTCCGATCATTTTTATGCACTCATAAGCAGTTTTTCGATGAAAAACGAGTGTTTGTAGTCGCGCTAGCAAAACCGTTCCAATTTACGAGCGAATTTCCGGACTTACGAGAAGCGTGGCGGCCGTTCCAAATTACGAGATTTCCGGTTTACGAGCGCCTCGTTGTAACGGATCTCGCTCGTAAATCGGGGACTACCTGTAGTAAGCATAGTTTCCTCCAATAACTGGGATGGCTGGTTTACGTATATGATGGTGGTGGCCATCTTGGTCAGGTGTGGTGGTAGTTAGTTTGATCTGTAGTTGATTACTAGATGATTTGTGACAAAAAGGTGTCAGCAAAGGTCAAAGTAAAAGTTTACAAGACAGTGGTGAGACCAGCTATGTTGTATGGTCTGGAGACAGAGACATGGACAAAAAGACAGGAGACAGAACTGGAAGTAGCAGAAATGAAGATGTTGAGATTCTCCTTAGGAGAGACAAGGATGGATAAGATCAGGAATGAGATCATCAGAGGTACAGCACATGTTGAACAACTGGGAGATAAAGTTAGAGAGGACACACTGAGATGGTTTGGACATGTCCAGAGGAGGGACAGTGGGTGTATTAAATTTTAACTGCATCCATATATCTCCTCTTTGTCTTTTTCCTGCAACTGCATTTCTAACATCCTTCTACCAATATACTCACTGTCCCTCCTCTGGACATGTCCAGACCATCTCATCGTGTCCTCTCTAACTTTATGTCCCAGTTGTACAGCCTGTGCTGTACCTCTGATGATCTCATTCCTGATTGTCCTGGTCTCTCCTCATGAGAACCTCAACATCTTCAGTTCTGTCTCCTGATTTTCTGAAAGGAGACTCAGGCAGGTCTTTAAACTGCAGGTCATTTTTTTCATATCTACAATAAACAAGTTATGATTCATTCCACCTTTATTTCTGCAGGTTAATCCCATTGAGCCTCGGGGACTCGTTTACATCAGAGACCTGATGAACTTCATGACAACAACGTCTCTGCTTTAAAGACAGGAGCGTGTCTTACCCTGGACAAGAAGGACGTGTGTGTGTTGCTGTATCCTCTCAGGGCTCGGTGCAGCCGGTCCAGCTGCTGCAGCACGGCTCTCTGATGCTCGTCCTCCCGCAGGCTCCCGGCTCGGATCAGCCCGCTGTAGTGGTCCAGAGGCCCGCAGAAGCTCTCCTGCTCCTCCACCTGTCCCACTGCTGCCGACAGACCTGCAGGGAGCGACGGGACGTGAGCTGCTCCACTGCGTCATCGTTTTACACGACCGAAAATCTGTTCGCCCTGTGTCGGGAGCGCACACTGCAACCCGAGAGGCGGATCTGATAGATTTCTCTGTAAAACGAGTCCACACTGTTGTGTCACGGTTATAACTTTCATTTTAACCGACAGCTCCTGGTGATAAATAAATACAGTACAGGTAGTCCTCGACTTACGACGCCCCCGACTTACGTCACGCATCTCATTATAAAAATAATATTTATTTTTTTAAATAAATAAATGTACAGTACTGTACAGTCACCAAGCACTTAGCCTATCCTAACACAGTTAAAGGTTCAGTATGCAGTTTCTGTAGAACTGCAGCACTTAGAAATATTTTCAACAGGCAAAGCATTCTGATCCCTCCCCCTCAGAGCCATATGTGGCTCTGCCCCCTTGTGGTCTGTTGAATTTCAAATTCAAGCTCTGTTTTTATTGGCTGATTCAAATTCAAGCTCTGTTTTTATTGGCTGATTCAAATTCAAGCTCTGTTTTTATTGGCTGGTTACAAACTCTGTTTTTATTGGCTGGAAAATGGCGGGTCACCTTTTCTTTTTAGAAATGCTTATTTACCACCTGGAGAAGCAAGGGGACAATATTTTTTTTAATTTTTTTTCAGAGATTACCTGGCTAACATCAGTCTGTCAGGAGGTAGTGACAGAGTGAAGAAATATGTTCATAAAAAAAGCTACATACTGCAGCTTTAAGGAGCGAGTTGAATTGTCTCCCTCCTCCCTGCAGTCTCCATTCACATAAAGGGAGCTAGCTCCCTTTATGTGAATGGGAGACAATTCAACTCACTCCTTCATCTTTAAAGAGCGACTCCACACCCTGTGGATCGGTAACTCCTCCCCCGAAGCAGTTTGAAAATTTCCCTCAAAATAGGAGTGTCGAGAGTCAAGCAGGGGAGGAGGTTGAGGTTGTCCTGTGTTCACGCCCCCTCTAGTGGTAAACTCCCACCCCTCCCCAAGATTAGATTTCAAAATGGCGGATAGTCACGTCTTCAGTAAATAAATACCTAAACTTTTACCAAAATAACAGTTGTAAAATGTTGTTGCGTGCATTTAATCACACACACACACAGCTTATGCGTATGCTTCTGAACACAGAACACATTAAAAACCT
>JBBPBX010041490.1:0-17024 GCA_038048925.1 Garcialebias charrua
TAATGTAAATAATAATAATAAATAAATGTCACATTTTGTCATTTGTGTATGTTTCCCATACAAGACGCAATTCGTCTCTGCATTTAACCCAACCACCACCAGGTGGTGCAGTGGGCAGCCATAGAAAGCGCCCGGGGAGCTGGAGAAATGGGTGTGCACTCATAGACACCCCAAGGTGTGTAGTGGACGTGGCCGGGGTTCGAACCTGGGTCCTTCGGGTCCCAAGTCGGCAGCCCTGCCTCTACACCACCTTGCCATTCAAAGGGTATGACAATATCAAAATGTTAAACTTCATTCAAATTTCAGCTTCTTATCAAAACTTGGAAAAATAAACTTGGCATTCAAAAGCCATATCAAAACTCTGGCAAAGTAAAATTAACATTGAATTGGTTGTGTTGTCAACCTTGCAGTAGTGCAAACATATTATAAATAAATTAAGACCTGTCCATGACAGCTGAAAAAAAAATCTAAATGAATTATCTTGTCAACCTTGCAGTAGTGCAAACATATTATAAATAAATTAAGACCTGTCCATGACAGCTGAAAAAAAAATCTAAATGAATTATCTGAAATGTGACGGTCTTTTCAAATGTTGTTTTCTGCATTGAGTAACCCTTATTGTATTAAACATGCTATGTAAATAGCTCTGACAACAAATATACTAGCTAAAACAGTGTACGGTGTCTGCATCAAACTTGCTGCACCATCCCTCTGCGGCTCTTTAGCAACTAGCTTAACGTTTGCGTTTTGTCTTTGTAAGTGCTTGGAAAGATTTGACGTTGAGTTCGCAGCCGTAGACAGTGTCTTGTTGTGGCCCAGACAAAGCTTGCACACAACTGTTATGTTCTTGTCCTTTCTCGCAACAAAAGAAAAATAATGTGCATACTTCCATCCATAAAACGATATTGCCGTGTTCTCATCCACCTCTACCATGTTGTTGTTCATCCCTCCATGTATGTCTATGGACGTTGTACCATCCCAACGTCATCGCGTACGTCTTTGTTTTTCCTCCCGTGACAGTCATGCGTCTGCTCCGTCTTCCCACAACTATTCTCCGAAAGGTCCTGATTATAACGCAAGTAACGAATGTAAGGTTTTGTTAGTAACTGTGATATATTACACAGGCATTTTCAAAGTAGTGCGTTACACTACTACGTTACGGAAAAATGTAATGTAATTACTGTAATGCGTTACAAAGTAACACGTTACACCCAAGACTGATGTTAATGCTCTACGTTGTCACAGTCGGACCGGTCTATATAATGTGTTTAATGTGCGGGCCAGGCCACTCTCAGACTTTGATGTGGTTTTATGAATCAGCACAAAGAAAACTAAAGAATGCACAATATAAATTGTGTTGATCTACTTGTTGAGGAGGAGACAAATCCGACCGGCTGGTTTAAGAGGTAAAAAAAAAAAAAAAAGCCACGCACAGTGATGGCTGGACATGAACCAGCAATTCCATCCATCCATCCATTTTCGTCCGCTTATCCGGGGTCGGGTCGCGGGGGTAGCAGCCTAAGTAGGGAGGCCCAGACTTCCCTCTCCCCAGCCACTTGGAGCAGCTCCTCTGGGGGAATCCCAAGGCGTTCCCAGGCCAGCCGAGAAACATAGTCCCTCCAGCGTGTCCTGGGTCTTCCTCTGGGTCTCCTCCCGGTGGGACATGCCCGGAACACCTCACCAGGGAGGCGTCCAGGAGGCATCCTAACCAGATGCCCGAGCCACCTCAACTGGCTCCTCTCGATGTGGAGAAGCAGCGGCTCTACTCCGAGTCCCTCCCGGATGACTGAGCTTCTCACCCTATCTCTAAGGGAGAGTCCAGACACCCTGCGGAGAAAACTCATTTCAGCCGCTTGTATCCGAGATCTCGTTCTTTCGGTCACAACCCAAAGCTCATGACCATAGATGAGGGTGGGAACGTAGATCGATCGGTAAATTGAGAGCTTTGCCTTTCGACTCAGCTCTCTCTTCACCACGACAGACCGGTACAGCGCCCGCTTCACTGCGGATGCTGCACCTATCCGCCTATCGATCTCACGCTCCAGTTTTCCCTCATTCGTGAACAAGACCCCGAGATACTTAAACTCCTCCACTTGGGGCAGGACCTCCTCCCCGACCCGGAGAGGGCATGCTACCCTTTTCCGGCTCAAGACCATGGCCTCGGATTTGGAGGAACTGATCCTCATCCCGGCCGCATCACACTCGGCTGCAAACCGCTCCAGCGAAAGCTGTAGATCACGATCTGATGAAGCCAATAGGACCACATCATCTGCAAAAAACAGAGAAGTGATTCTAAGGCCACCAAAACGGATCCTCTCAACACCTTGGCTGCGCCTAGAAATTCTGTCCATAAAAGTTATGAACAGAATCGGTGACAAAGGGCAACCTTGGCGGAGTCCAACTCTCACTGGAAACGAGCCTGACTTACTGCCGGCAATGCGGACCAAGCTCTGACACCGGTCGTACAGGGACCTAACAGCCCATATCAATGGGCCTGGTACCCCATACTCCCGGAGTACCCCCCACAGAACCCCCCGAGGGACGCGGTCGAATGCCTTTTCCAAGTCCACAAAGCACATGTAAACTGGTTGGGCAAACTCCCACGCGCCCTCCAGGACCCTGTTGAGGGTGTAGAGCTGGTCCAGTGTTCCACGACCAGGACGAAAACCACACTGCTCCTCCTGAATCCGAGGTTCGACTATCCGACGGACCCTCCTCTCCAGAACCCCTGAATAGACCTTACCAGGGAGGCTTAAGAGTGTGATCCCCTATAGTTGGAACACACCCTACGGTCCCCCTTTTTGAATAGGGGAACCACCACCCCAGTCTGCCAATCCAAGGGAACTGCCCCCGATGTCCACGCGATATTGCAGAGTCGCGTAAGCCAACACAACCCCACAACATCCAGAGCCCTAAGGAACTCAGGACGAATCTCATCCACCCCCGGAGCCTTGCCACCGCGGAGCTTTTTAACCACCTCGGCGACCTCCGCACCAGAGATTGGAGAGCCCGACCCAAAGTCCCCAGGCTCCGCTTCCTCAGTGGAAGACGTGCCAGTAGGATTGAGGAACCAGCAATTCCTGCTACCCAAAATGGAAGAAGTGGTTAAATATAATGGCTGGATGGAAGGATGGGTCAGTTGATCACTCATGCGTCTCTGCACCTCCTGTCATCTGCGGTGATAATAATAATAATAATAATGAATTTAATTTATAACACACTTTTCATTAACAAAAATCTCAAAGTGCTATAAAGTGCAACAAAATCAAAAATAAAACAAGTGATAAAACAAGTAAAATCAATAATATCAACTAAGATCAAAGATAAAAATCATCAAGAGACAGAATAGGCTTGCTTAAAAAGAAAAGTATTTAAGCCTTGTATTGTGTTCAAATTTACGAGCTCTCAATAAAATCCTTGCTGCACTGTTTTGAATATATTGAAGCTTCTGAAGGTTTTTGCCAGGGATTCCAATAAACAGGGAGTTGCAGTAGTCGAGCCTGGAGGAGACAAAGGCATGGACGAGTTTCTCAGCATCAGAAAAAGTCAGAGATGGGCGAAGTCTGGAGATGTTTCGAAGATGGAAGAAGCAGGTTTTAAACAGATGCTTAATGTGATTTTCAAATGTAAGATGAGAGTCCATTTTCATTCCAAAATTTGTAACAGAGATGGAGAGGGGGATGTATTGTCCAAAAAGGAAATTGTTGTTATAGTTGATGTTTGTACCTGGTGAGGGGTGCCAATCAGTATGGCCTCAGTCTTGGAGCAGTTTAATTGAAGAAAGTTCTGATTCATCCATGCCCTTATTTCCTCCAGGCAGGTAGAGAGGGAAGTGAGTGAAGATGGAAATGGGGAAGATGAGGATGCTCCAGTCCTGATGTAAAGCTGTGTATGGTCGGCATAACAGTGAAAAGAAATGTTGAACTGATTAATAATTTGACCTTTCATTCATTCATTCAACCTTTATTTAGTCAGGTAAATCTTTTGAACCTCATGGGCTCATTTACGAAAGCGACCTGCTAAAACTAAAGAACAATGAACAGCAATGGTAGAATTTCCATAAACAACAAACAAACAAACAATAAACAATAGAAAACAAAAGAGAGGAAAAAAAAAAATATATATATATTTTTTTTTTTTAACAAAGTATCAAAAAACTAGCAAAACATTATAAGGTAGACGTATAAAATCAAAGACAGGAACAAATCTGCATTGGTTTTTGCCAGGATTCCAACAGATTCTGAAAACCATTTAGAGAAGTCAAGGTCGAGAGCTTCAGATCTTTTTGTAAGATATTCCATGAAGCAGGAGCGGAGTAGGAGAAGGCCCTTTTTCCAAGTTCAGTCCTCACTGACGGAACACTGCAGGTAATCATGTCCTGAGAGCGCACGCTGTAGCTGCACTCACGCAAAGACATGTAGGAGGAGATGTATGAGGGCAGCAGACCAAGAAGTGATTTAAAGATGAAAATGTACCAGTGGAAGAGTCTGCGTGAGGTTAATGATGTCCAGTTAACCAGTGAATACAGGGTGCAGTGGTGGGTACGATAATCACAACCAGTTATGAATCTTAGTGCACCATGATAGACAACATCCAACATCCGCAGGGTGCTTGTAGGAGCATTCATGTAGAGAATGTCACCGTAATCAATGGAGGGAAGGAAAGTCACAGATACAAGGCGTTTCCTAACATTCAGTGTTAGACATGATCTGTTTCTGAAAAAGAAACCCAGTTTAACTTTCAGTTTCTTCACTAGGTTTTCCACGTGGAGTTTAAAAGAGAGATGTGAATCGATCAGGATACCCAGATATTTATAGGAATCAACAAACTCAATAGGGACACCATTTGAAGATAAAATCAGAGGAGGATCTGCTGGAACCGCCTTCCTATTTGAAAAAAACATCCCTTTTGTTTTATCAGCATTTAGGACAAGTTTGAGACGGAACAAATCTGACTGGATGATGTCAAAAGCGGATTGCAGTAACTGGAAAGCCTTAGCTACTGTTTTAGCTCGGCAATAAACAACTGTATCATCAGCATAGAAATGTAAGGATGCATCAGGGATGCAGTGACCTACATTAGCTATGTAGATTGTACGGGCGGCCGTGGTGTAGTGGTAAGGGGAGTCGTCTCCCGATCGGAAAGTTGGGGGTTCGACTCCCGGGACCCGCACCATGTGTCGTTGTGTCCTTGGGCAAGACACTTAACCCTGAGTTGCTCCCAGTAGGACTGGAAAGCACCTTGCATGGTAGTCTGCCGCCACCGGTTTATGAATGTGTGTAGCATTCAATATATGTGTAGCACTTTGAGATTTTCAGTAATGAAAAGTGCGTTATAAATTGAATTAATTAATATTATTATTATTATTAAAGAGAGTGGGTCCTAAAACTGAGCCTTGTGGTACACCATTTTTAACTGTTAAATAGCTGGAAGAAGTACCGTTATGTTGAACACATTGCCTCCGATTGGAAAGATAGTTGGAAAGACCTAAAGGCAGCATGTAAAAGGAAAACAGCAGGGGCCCCAGAACTGACCCCTGATGGACACCACAGGAGACACAGACTGTCTGGGAAGTGGCATTGCCAAGACTAACACATTCCAGCCTATTGGAGAGGAAAGATTTGAACCAGTCCAGGACAGTGTCACAGAGACCGACCTCCAC
The DNA here is from genome assembly GCA_038048925.1 of Garcialebias charrua. NCBI lineage: Eukaryota > Metazoa > Chordata > Actinopteri > Cyprinodontiformes > Rivulidae > Garcialebias > Garcialebias charrua. The sequence continues at coordinate 5,663 of JBBPBX010041490.1, forward strand.
ATGAAGACGGTGGAGGAGGATACTATGGTCCACAGTGTCGAAAGCTGCAGTGAGGTCAAGGAGGACAAGGATGGAGGGAGAACCAGTGTCAGCAGCCATGAGGACATCATTTGTAACTCTCAGCAATGCAGTCTCAGTACTGTGAGCTGCTCTGAATCCAGACTGGAACTTCTCATACAGAGAGTGTTGCTGTAGGTGGTCCTGCAGCTGAGCAGCAACTGCTTTTTCCAGCACTTTAGACAGAAATGGGAGGTGGGAAATTGGGCGGTAATTAGAAAAAATGTCGGGATCCAAATTAGATTTTTTCAGAAGAGGCCTAATGATGGCAGTTTTTAGAGGCAGTGGAACATGACCAGATTGTAGAGACTTATTTATTATTTGTGTGATTAATGGGCTTATTGCAGAGTGATTGGATTTTATGAGAGACGAGGGGAAGGGATCCAAGGCGCAGGATGAAGGCTTCATTTTCTTCATGATGGCCTCCACCTCACTCTGAACAACCTCATCAAAGCTGCTCAGGGACCCAGAATGCAGATGGGTAGATGGCGAATGAAGATCAGGGAGGTTGTCGAGCTAAGATATGATAGTGTCAACTTTGTTTTAAAATGATGAAAGGAACAGGTTGCATTTTTGAACAGAGTCTTCAGGAGTTTGTTTAATGGGATTAAGCAGACGAGTTATTGTGGAGAAGAGCTGTTTAGAGTTTCCAGGGCAGATGTTGATGATGTTAGAATATTTGGAGCGTGCTTTTTTAAGAGAATAGGTATACGCTTTCTGATGTTCTTTGTATGCCTGCTTATGTACAGAGAGACCAGATGATTTTACCCGTCTCTCAATAGCACGGCCAGTTGCCTTCATCTTGCGCAGCTCACCAGTGTACCAAGGGGCTGAACGGGAGAAAGACACCAGTCTTGTCTTCAATGGAGCATGTAGGCCCAGAAGCTCCTGGAGAGATTGGTTGTAGTAATCCAAAGATTAATTTGCAGATGAATGATTGACAGCGGTCTGGGCGTGAAGATCAGCTGACAGAGCATCAGGGGAAATGTTTTTAATGTCACGGAACTGGATAGGTCATTTTGGGTTTGAAGCAGGAAAAGATGAAGGCACTTCCAGGGAGATGACACTGTGGTCTGAGACACCCAGGTCATATACAGATAAGTTATTGTGTCAGTAATCACCAAATCCAGAGTATGCCCCCTGTTGTGCGTAGGGGCGTCCACATGTTGGGTGAGATTGAGAGAGTCCAAAAGAGACTTAAAATCTGTTGCCAGAGGTGAAGAGGAATTGTCCATGTGGATATTTAAATCCCCAAGAAAAATAGTTTTCACAGGGGAGGTGCAGAAAAAAGTGAGGAGGTCATGCATCTCTGAGTTAAATGAAACATGCGGTTTGGGAGGTCTATAAATCAATGTAACGTTCATCAGGAGTGGGGCTTTGAAGTTGAAGGCCAAACATTCAAAAGAAGAAAAGTCCTGACAAGCCAGATGAGACAATTTTAAATTACTGCGGTAGATTACCGCCAGACCACCACCGCGGCCAGTGCTGCAGGCTCTCTGCAGATAACTGTATCCAGAGGGACAAACTCCATTCAGAGAACAATACACATCTGGTTGATGCCAAGTTTCTGTAAGATACATGAGGTCCAAGTTCTTCTCCAGAATGTGATCATGAATAAGACATGATTTGTTGGATAGTGATTGTACATTGAAAAGTTCAATTTTAATACCAGTTGGAACAGAAGTTTTTAGAAGAGGTTTAAGCCGACTGAAGTCCACTCCACGTTTCTCTTGCCACTTTGTGCGCTATGGACTACAAGAGACTACAGACACAGCGTTCAGATGACGTAATCGAGGTGCGACACGGCACGTGGCCCAAAGAGAAAGTATCGAGTCCGACCTAGCTATCTGAGAATAAGCCGTTTTCTTCCGAGAGCTTCTATGGATGTAACGAGGTCTACGCACTTGGGGTGGACTAGTTCCTGTTGAAAGTGCTTTACAAATAAAATGGTATGGTATGGTATGGTATGGTATGGTACGCAGAAGACCCACTTGTTTGATGGTGGAAACAGAAGGAGGAATGGAGCAGTTGTTAAATCCAAACAACTGCGAAGCGGAGTACGTCAACATCGACGAGCCGGTGGAAGCTAGCACAGAGCTAACCGCTAACAGCAGACCCACAGCTCCGAAAAAATATATACAAGAAGCAGTGAGAGGTAACTTTAATAAGCATTACCTTGAAGCGGAGCACAGGAGAGAATCCAGAACAGTCCAGATGACACAGGAGGTTGACAGAGGCAGCAGGTAAGCGAACAATAAATGCAGCTACGTCTCCAAACAAAATGCGTGCTGGAGTTAACGGGAGGTTGACAGCCCAAAATTACGGTTAGACTAGTAAAGTTTTCTATCTAAGGAATCTAGCAAACACGTCAAATCTTGGCCTCGCTATAGTCTCCCATCCTGAACAAGCACAATGGCATCAGTGGTAAGGAAAAACTCCCTTTTAGAAGGAAGAAACCTCTAGCAGAACCAGGCTCAGGACAAGCGGCCATCTGCTTTGACCAGCAACGTCGGCAGAGCCACAGCGCACTCAGACAAGACAGGTGCTCTATCTCTTAATCACAGAAAGGTAGAAATGCCCAACAAGGGTTGGCGAAAAAACAGCAGAAAATAACAAGAAAAAAGTATGAGGAGCAACGGCAGCCTAGCCTGGCCCTCGCCTTCCTACGCAGCTCTGCTCAATTCTCATTTCCCTTCACTGCTCAGTCCGGGACTTCTCCCATAGACAACGATTTATCCGGCTGATTTTTGACTGGACCAATCAGAGAACAGAAGGGGCAGAGTTTTTGGCCCCTAACCCACGCCCCCACCTGTCCCAGCGCGCAGCCAGCGAGCATTCGCATGTTCTCATTCAAAGCGATGCAAAGCGATGCAGGACTGTTTTATATGTGACACAAATGTATTAATTTCCCCTTCTTAATCCCTTATCTGGAGTTTTCTTTTGTTTTTTTGGCCAAAAGTCAAGTGATCGCTCCCTCCTCCCTCCTCCTCCTCCTCTCCCTCCGCTGATGAGGAAATGCCTCAGGTTGTCACGAGAGAATTAAACTCGGGTTTTACGTTGCTGCCCGAGTCCCATCAGATTTTCTGGTCTTCTGGTGAGCTGGACCAGCGATCCATGGTTTTATTTTATTTTTTTAGAACGTTTTATTAACATATAAACACAGAATATGCAGCGGCAGGCTGCAGCGAGAGAAAATGCAGCAGGAGGCGGAGCAGATGTCAAGTTCAACAGACCACGGGAAGCAGACCATATATGGCTCTGAGAGGGAGGGAGCAGAATGCTTTCCCTGTTCAATTTTTTTCTAAGATCCAATGGTTTTGTTCCTCAGCAGAGGCCACACCTCCAGCAAGAATCGGTTCTCTATGGAGAAAGTCCAGACCCTAGTACGAAGCGACTTGAAGGACAAGGGTCTGGTTTTAACCAGGCTAGCTGCAGCCAGGTGTGCCCGCGTCCGCTCCCGGAAGTGTACCGAAGTACAGATCAGCTGGTGATGGAAGTAACAGCATAAAAGCAAAAAAAAAAAAAAGCTGAAGTGAGCAGCGTGTGCATTTAAAACAAACTTGTTTTATATTTTTCCTAATCATTTTGCTTAAAAAAAAGTCTCATTACATTTCGGATCCCCCACCCACCCCCATTTCTGTCCAGATCACAGAAATGCCTATTCGCATTGGATTAGCATTATCACAGGACCTCAGAGTTCAGCAAAATATAGAAGGTCATTTGTGGGGAAATTTTTTACTTTATAAATTACTGACATGCTGATTTAAACGAGATTAACAACACAGACAACCTCCGTAATTATTACAAACAGCATGTGGTCACTAGCTAAAACTAGTCCCATGCAAATAGGGCTTTAGACCGCTGGAGACCAAACTGACCACATTCTTTCACTTTTTAACCGTCTTTACTTATTCTGCTCAACCTGTTTTGTATTTGTAATTATTATTTTTTTCTATGCTTGACGTGTTTTTGTCTTTCAGGTTCACCTGCACCTACACCTGAACCTGTCATTCTGTGTTAGGTTTGTCTCTCCTTCCTGTCCTCTCAAACGCAGCCAGTCAAAGCAGATGGCCGCTCGTCCTGAGCCTGATTCTGTTGGAGGTTTCTCCCTGTTAAAATTGAGTTTTACCTTTCCACTGTTGCCACTGTGCTTGCTCAGGATGGGAGACGGCGACGACGTGAAGATTCAACAAGTCTGCTGCTTCCTTAGATAGAGAACTTTACTTATTGGCTTTTCTATTTATGTGCATGTTCCTGTAAAGTGCCCTGAGACAACTTTGTTGCAATTTATTGCTATATAAATAAACTTAATTGAATTATTTATTTATATTTTGGCTTTTTTGTAAATTATGCATAAAAAAATGCTACTTTGAAATTCATGCTAGGCGTAAAAATGAAAGGTAACAATTGTTAGTTTTTCACAGAGGGCTGATCAAATATGAAAACATAAAAACAAAATAAAGTGCTGTTCTGACACTGTACAACTATTTGTGTTTATTATTATTTTAATTCATATAAATAGATGCTGCTCTCTCTTTTTTAACGAAGGGTTCAGTAACTGTTATTTTTCATGGTTCAGGGCGCAGATCTGAGCCTCTAGCATTTATTGACATAAAACCTTCTGCCATGGGATGAAAACTGAAACAACAAATTAATATTATGCGTAAAAGTAATTTAAAGCTTCAGTAAGTAAAATAAAATTTCATTCAGGAGTTGATCTCCATCGGTTCCAACTCTCAGATATGTTTTTGTCTAAGTTCCTTTTGCTTCATTACCACCCACACGTTATGAAACATTCAACTGCGCGAAAAGTCGAGAATAGACTGTTGGCAGTTCGTTTGCAGTACAGGTGTGTGTTCAGTTTCAAACTGCAGCGAGGGTTTAAAGGCCACATCCAGACAGCGGATGGTTGGCCTCGCTGAATAACAAACACAACAGGCAGCAACATGCAGACACACACATCTGTATGAGAAGGTATGCACTGTAGTAACATTCATTCTCAAAGGTATTTGCTCAGGTACAGACATGCTTGCTGCACACACACACACACACACACACACACAAAACACATTATAAAAGGTTGAACAGATATGTCAAAGTATTTTATAATTCATCTCACTTTATAGACTCGGTGTTAAAATTGCATGTGTGCAACAGCCTCAGTAAACAAACTTCTGCAACACCTGCATCGCTGAGGTTTTCTGCACGGCTATCATTTACCTCTCCATAATCATCCACCTGTTTATCAATGAAAACCTGTCATCCTAAATACTAAGAGGCACCTCGGAGAGACAAAAACAAACTCTTAAAATGAACCTTGGTGCCTCCTTTAAAAATAAAATACCTGCCAGTTTATTCCGCCTTTAATCCACCAATTAACCTTTATGTCTGAGGCAAAAACAAACCCGGCAAGAAGAAACCATGTGTGACATTTTGATATAAACCAATGTTCACTGGGGTCTGTCCAATACAAATAAAGAAAAGCTGGATCATTCTCCTAATATTAATTTTGGGACAGTTTATCTGTTTCATTTTCTGTTTTCAAAAGTCAGTGTTAAAATGTAATAAAAAAGATGCAATTTCCATTAAAAATAGTTGATTTGAGTAAATGAAAATCTTTTTCAGTGATTGCCCTAAAACCATTTCCAACAAAGCCATTAACAACCAGACAAAATGGAAATAAATAAATAAACAAACCCTGCAATTTATGCTTTAATTTGCACATTCAGACCATCATAAACCACCGTTTGTTTTGTTTCTGTACACAGCTTTTTAGCCTCTGGCCATCCATCTTGATGTATTTGACCTCTACTCCCACCTGCACATACATCCAAAACCCTCCGTCATTTAAAATGGCTCTTTGGTTGACATTTAGCAACAACTAGAAATTATTCAAATAAAACATCAATCCATGAGTAATCTCAAATTCTTGACTTTCATTCCCACGCTCAGGGACACCGTTCGGAATTAAGCAGCGAAAAGTGACGGCTCCGAGACTTCAGTGAAGCCTAACGAGTAACGGCCTCCTCGTCTCACTCCCAACACAAACTCGTTTTTTTTAGTTCTTTGTCCTCCTTTGAGTTTCTTGTCTTTAAAGATACCAAAATCCCTCCATTTTAGCCATATCTTTGCATCTTAATCTCTCGTTTTTCTCCTAATCGTTCAAAAAATGTTCCATCTTGGTTGCTGGCACACCCTTTAATCCAAAGCTCATGTTCTGTAATGACAACAGCTGTGACCCGGCAGGCCTTCTCCACATTTTAGCGTGCAACATGGGGAATACTCCCAGTTACTTTACTTTAGGGTGAAATAAAAGTGTACGCCTGCATAAGTCCATCCATCGTTGTGCTTACAGCATCTGGTCTCAGTCAGAGTCAGCTGGCTGCATAAAACAGAACACTTGAGGACAATTAGAACCATACAGGAAACATGTTAGGGATGTTTCCCTCCATCCATCCATCCATCTGTCCATTATCTTCTGCTTATTCTGAAGTCAGGTCTTGGGGGCAGCAGCTTGAGCAGGGAGTTCCAGACATCGCTTTCCACAGTCACCTCTTCCAGTTCTTCTGGGAGGACCCCATCCCATCCCTAGTCTCTCCAGCATGTCCTGGGTCTTCTCTGAGGTATCCTCCCAGTTGAACATGCATGAAGCACCTCCCTACCGAGGCACCCAAGGAGCATCCTTACCAAATGTCTGAACCACCTCAACTGGCTCCTCTTGATGTGGAGGAGCAGCAGTTCTACTCAGAGTTTCTCCTGATAGCTGAACTTCTCACCCTAAGGGAGAGTCCAGCTACCCTGCAGAGGAAACTCATTTCAACCTCCTGTATCCACGATCTCATTCTTTTGGTCACTACCAGAGCTCATGACCAGAGGTGAGGGGAGGAAGACCAACCAGTAAACAGAGAGCTTTGTCTTAATTGAACTCCTCCACTTGAGACAGAACCTCACCCTCGACCTGAAGAGATCAATCCACCCTTTTCCAGTGGTGGGATGTAACTAAGCACAGATACTTTGTTACTGTACTTAAGTACATTTTTCATATATCTGTACTTTACTTAAGTATAATTAAATGTGGGTACTTTTACTCCACTACATTTTACATGAAGTATCTGTACTTTCTACTACACTACATTTCTATAATGTGTTGAGTTTTTGATTTGTCATTAGTTAGAAAGTAACTGATGTTGAGAGAGTTGGTCCATTGAATCACTGCAAAGTGGACAGGTAACATTAGACCTGCCTTCAAGAAGAGCTGGACCAATGATGTATATACATCATTAACTTTCAAACGTATATTCATTCCTCTTTCTCATTTTGCTTAATGACATTCAACTATGTCATCCCTGAAATAGTGACGCACAGAATCACAAGTCCAAGTATGAATGATCTCACAGAGTAAACACAATAAAAACATGCACTATCTGCAGCATTGTTCATTAAAAAGGCTCAACACTATTAATGCATTACAGAAAATATACATACAGTACGCACACTTAAAGGTATTGTGACATGATGTTGGAAATGTGCATATTTGTCACAACATATATATCTTATATCATTCAGCTCTGTTCGTTTTTGCAAAATAAATTATAAATATATTAAAATTTCATTCCAAGTTATGGTAGTTTTTTCTCTGGGACACGCCCCTAAAAATCAGCGCACTTCCGCAAAACGTCATTGTGACGTACATGTGGGCATAAGGCAGAGCCTTGCCCGTTTGTCTGGTGTTTTAACTGCTTGCCATACAGATTCTTTTTCTGAAAGATCGCCTCTTTTTTTTGTGTAACTTGAAAAATGCCGTCACGTTGTAGCGCATTTGGGTGTTCTAATATCAGCAGTGAACAAGTGAGCATTCACAAATTCCCAAAAGATGAGAAACTTCACCTATAATGGACAAGTACAGAGAAGAGGGACCTATGGTGTCCTACCAAAGAGTCGTATGTCTGCAGCGACCATCTTACTGCCGATCAGGTAACATCTGTAATTTTTTTTTATTCAGGGAGGGTTTATTAATTCTCTTCTGGCTCTTGGCGAAGCAGGTCACTTCTCTTTCTGCTCCTCTCTTCCCTAAAGTTTTCCTCCTCCCTGCTTTTGCACTTTTGTCTCGTCTGCAACTCTTCAGTGCTCACTCGAAGCAATTTGGAAATGGATTTAATTGCGTGGGTCGTCTCCTCTATCGATAACATTTTTTCCACGAAGCACTTCGGACCAGGAGAGCCGGCGTGCCCCCTCGACACGCATGCGGTGGGTTACATTATGGACTCATGGGGAGAATGGAAGTTAATGTGTCTGATCGTTCTTTCTGTCGAAGACGTGGAAGATTTGTGGACAATTGGAATTTTGGTAGCAGCTGCTCTGATTTTTGGCTTAGGCGGAGGTTTCTGCTATACTGGAAGCTGAGGAAGACTACCGCGGCAATCAACGCGCTGGCAAAACTTCCTGCTCAACAAGATTCTTCGATCCGGGCTGTGACCTCAATGACCCAGCTGTTGTTCGAGCTGAATCGCACGATGGGAACAGTGGTGGACTGCCGCGGACCTGCAGTGCGTTTTGGGACTCGTTTACAGCCGACCGGGCTACATCAGGGGGCAGATGGGGATTTGTAGCTCGGAACCTCACATGATTCGGCGATTTGGACCTAGACCGCACCTGGACTTCAAGGCTGCAGTCAGAGTACACTGTAGCCTGCCCTGAAAAATAAATAAATCTACTAATCTAATCGGGACTCAAGCAACCTTGAAAAAAGGCTGACTGCAAAACTTCTCCTGGAGTCTGAAGCTGTTGAAAAACTGTCGCCTGGAGTCTGAAGCTGTTGAAAAACTGTCGCTGCCCCCCCTCCCCCCAGAGGTCTCTGTGTGCATTCAGATGGAGCCGAGCTGAGACCATCTGCAGACTGTGCTTATCTGAAATGATTACTCACAGACTATCTCCCTGCCATGCCACCAAATGCAACATGTCTTTGTCTTTATCCGTGCTGAGCTGGTAGAGTTTTTTTGACTTTATCATAGAATGTCCTAAGACAAAATGTGATAGATTCTTTTTTGAATACCAATGATTATCCGACTGTATGTTCCTTTTTTCCATATCTGATTGTTGGCGGCGCAATTTAATTATTGCTGCGGCTTTCCGTGCGTACGTCCCTCTTAGGATGGTGCGCGCGCCAATTGCAACACTTTGTACCTTGGTGCAAATTTGCCAATAAAGATATATTATATTCTATTAATGAGAGTTTTGGATGATTTACTGTCTTAAAATGATAGATCTCAGACGCGATCTAGACTCTGTTAGCTTAGCCCAAGAACAAAGAAGCCACATCACGAAGCTATCCTCACTTAGCTACTGTGTATGAAATAAACCGTGTCTAAATCACTTTTCAATTGATCGAGTGTCCAATAACTGTATAGGATGAATAATAACCCTTCGATTGCTTTAATACATTCATGTACTAACAATAGGTTGTGTTTGTTCGACATGCTCCGCCATTATTATTTACATGCGCGTTGAGCAGCGGCTACCCACGGGTACGTCACAATGACGTTTTGCGGAAGTGCGCAGATTTTTAGGGGCGTGTCCCAGAGAAAAAACTACCATAACTTGGAATGAAATTTTAATATATTTATAATTTATTTTGCAAAAACGAACAGAGCTGAATGATATAAGATATATATGTTGTGACAAATATGCAAATTTTCAACATCGTGTCACAATACCTTTAATGATACTAGAGACCATTGCATTAGGTAATACATTCAGCAAGTACTTTTACTTTAATACTTTAAGTCTTTTTAAAATCAAGTACTTATTTACTTTTACTTAAGTAAAAACATTAATATGGTATTTCTACTTTTACAAGAGTACATTTTTGTCTGTTTATTTGTACTTTCACTTAAGTACAGTGTTTGAATACTTTCTCCATCACTGCCCTTTTCCAACTGGGGACCGTGGCCTCAGATTTGGAGGTTCTGATTCTCATCCCAGCTGATTCACACTGAAAACTGGTCCAGTGAGAGCTGAAGATCCAAAAGGACCACATCATCTGCAAAGAGCAGAGAATGAATCCTGGAGCCACTGAACAGGACTCCCTCCTCCCCCTGGCTGCACAGAGAAGTTCATCTGTGACGCGTCTTCTTCAGTGGGTCTTTCTTCCGAAACTCTTTCAGGAGGAAACCTTTGTCAGGATGTTCATCCTGTTTCTTCCTGCCTCTGACGAGAGGTTCATTCATCACAAACCCAATCACATGAGCAATGCATATAAACACACACACACACACACGTGTGAATCGACTCACCCAGGAAAATGCCATTCCAGGGATGGCTTGATCCATCACAGATGCAGTCACACTCGTGAGACACCAGAACACACAATGCACAGACCAGATACACATGCACATTCTTACCCACATGTATGTCATTGCAGCTGGCGTAGCCATCCCTCACACTCCTTCAGCTGCAGATTTACCAGCAGGTACGGCGGATACAACCAGGTAATTGGAGGCTGGTGGGGTTGTTGAGTCCAGGATGATTGTCAGGTTTGTCACAGGGATTCATTCTGAGTCGGACTCTTCATCAGGTGCCAAGAGAGATCCCTTCAGCAGCTTCATCCCCCAGAATGAGCTGTGGTCTGATCAAGGAATATGAAAATACTTAATGATGATGGCAGTAAATTGACTGGAGGGTGATGTCACTTTTGGATTTTAGACGAGACCATGTCGTTGTAAAAACCACGAGACCAGCAGACCAAACAATAAAACCAGAACCAGGATGACTCACACACCAAAGATGACCCGGTCCAGAACAGATAAACAAATACTGAATATTTGTACTTTTGTTTTGTCTCAGTGAGTCAGATTACATCCTTTGAATATAAAAACCTGCAGCATTAAAAATAAGCTATTTAAACTTAGTAAACGTTACAATTGGGATTTTCAAAACTAAAATTAAAATGAAAACAACCTGCATCAGTCTGAGAATTTACATCAGGGGTCACCAACCTTTTCGAAACTGAGAGCTACTCCGTGGGTACGGAGTCATACAAAGGGCACCAGTTTGATAAACTCTTCGGAAATAACAAAGCGTAAATTGAAAAAAAAAAAGTATAATAAACATATTTTTAAGAACATATTTTTAAGATAGACATTTTAAAATATATATAAATACAAAAAAAGAATAACAACTGAATAAAATGAAATTTTAAATGCAGCTTAGTAGTGAGTTGTGCTATTTTTAGAACAGGTCCGGGGGCACCTCAAATGGTCCTTGGGGGCACCCGGGTGCCCGCGGGCACCACGTTGGTGACCCCTGC
>JBBPBX010041490.1:17073-28845 GCA_038048925.1 Garcialebias charrua
GACCTCTAGTGGCATAAACTGCAAAGTTCTACCAATTTCCCACTTCCAAGTTGCAGTTTGGAGGTTTTTGTCATCATCTTCATCATCATCATCATCATCATAATCATCATCAACAGCAACAATATTTCTGAGTTAATGTAATAAATAGGGGACCAGTATGGGGTAGAGTTAGAGCAGCCGACCTGGGACCAGAAGGTCACAGCTTGACTTCCTGCCATGCTCACATGTTGTGGTGTTCTTAAGCAAGACGCCCAATATTATATGATATTATTATTATTATTGCTAATCGTATATCTTAGATCCTTGTATAATAATATTTCTTCTTTTTTTAATATACTTTACATTATTGCTATTTTTGGGGTGTAACTGGGACCTTGAGTACATACATTCATTCCACCTCATGTACCACATGTGATGTGAATAAGAATAAAGTCACCTTGAACCTTGAACCAATCCCTAACTGTTCCCCAGGTGCTTCCATGGCTGCCCACTGCTCCACCTGGGTGTGATGGTTCTGCTAAAGGTTTTCCTCATGAGGGAGTTTTTCCTTTCCACTGTCACCTTCATACTTGTTCAAGATGAGAGTTCTGCGATGGAGTTAAACTCAAAGCAGTCTACTCCTCAGATAAATAATGGTAAATTATTATTTTTATATGTGAATGTTTCTGTTCGGTGCCTTGACATGACTTCTGTTGTGACTTGGAGCTTTATAAATGAACTGAATTGAATTTGAATGCAGAGACTAACTTTGTTATTATATGGGAACATTCAGTGACAACACATAGCATTTATTATAAAATAAAATAAATAATATATCTTGCTTGTTGGCATCTTGTTTTTAAGTAATCAAAGCAAAATGCATCAATCCATACAAACTGTTCAGTTTGCATTTCCACACTAGCCTGGTTGTAACCAGACCCTGTCCTTCACTTGTGCAGTGAAGGGAAATGAGAATTGAGCGGAGCTGTGCAGGAAGGCGAGGGCCAGGCTAGGGAAATGAGAATTGAGCGGAGCTGTGCAGGAAGGCGAGGGCCAGGCTATTTCCACACATTTAAGACTGATTAAAATAACAGATGAAAACGGTAAACTTTTATTATTATTTTAACTGTTACACGTGAACCAAAAATATTTGTTTTTTTTATTTGTCTCAAAGAGTTTTTCCTGGGACTAATTTAAAAAGAATAAAAATCATCCAGTATTTACTGAATTTGGTACTAAATCTGACCTCGTTTACTTAGTTGTCTCCCATAATCTCTAACTAAAACTTGTCAATTTATTAAAGGTATTCTGACAATATGCTAAAACATGACATCTTTAGATAGAGGAGATACTCAGCTTTGACTTTTTTGTACACAGATGCTTCGAATAATTAATATATAAAAGTATTTTTTTAATAAAATAGTTTTAATGACATAACTCTGCAATGCAGGTGGAGAAAGGAGGGATCAAACGCCGACGCATTTTTATGACGCAATGTGTTGAACGCACATTGTAAATAACAATGGCAGAGAATATGTAAACCGAGGAATTAAGAAATTTAAGTGAAGATTTGAGCGATTTGTCTTCAGTTTGGGAAGCCGAAGTTATTTCAAGTGATGGACAAGAAACAGCTGGTTGTAATGTAGGTCTGCAGCTGTATTTATTTGAGCCTTACCATTCAGGGAGCGAAGGGGACTTCTCCATTGTCCATTCTTGACAAAGTTTTTCATCGTTTATTTTTATTTAATTTCTTTTGGTATTTTAGTATGTAGCATTTTCAATTCCACTGCCTCCTTTTTATTGCTGCTGTTTTTATTTCTATTTTCACAGATTTATTGTACCTGTTTTTATATGTTCTATCCAGTGGTGTAGTCTATGTGATACTCGAGCATATGGAGTATACCCACTAGAACAGCTTATTAATTTCAGCATACCCACTTAAAAGTACCCAATGATACATGACATAGGCACTTGTCACTTATATGTAACAATCTATCCGTATGCAGCGCTTTGCTTTGATACTGTTTTATTAATTCTAAAACTGTTGTACAAAGTTTGTTGTTAGTTTATTCAAATACAAGCATCTGAGAAATTTGGAAATGTTCAATTTGCTTAAAAATCAAAAATAAATTGATGATTACATTGTACAGTACTAACATTGTACTTTGGTTTCTAAGCGCAGTATACCCACTACAAAAATGTAGACTACACCTCTGGTTCTATCCTGTTAAGCACCTTGGTCAATGCAGGGCATTGTAGGAAGGTGCTTTACAAAAAAAGTTTATTATTATTGTTATTATTATTATTATTATTATTATTATTATTATTATCTTTTGGGAAAGTGAAAAGGCTCACTTATTCACTGGCGATATTAGAACACCCAAATGCGACACAACGTATTTTTCAAGTTTTACAACAAAAAAAAGGCGATCTTGAAGACAATGACACTGCGTTCTAATAGCAGCCGCAGACAGAACTTCATGTCTCAACGTCACAGGACGTCGCATGCGGAAGTACCCGGATGTCCCGTGACGAAACACGGTGCCAATTTTAAAATCACTTTGAAACAAATTTTCATTGATTAATCATTTTGCTTGTAAAAACGAACATAGTTGAATGATACAACATACATATGTTGTGCCACTTTATGCATAGTTCCAACATCATGTCACACCACTTTTAACTACAGTATGTCAGAACACACAGAGTCTGGCTGCTTCCTTTCTCCAAATCCTTGCTCCTTCATTTGGAAGCGGTGAGGCATTCAGAGGGAGACTGTGTCACGGAGCACACATGGCCTGCTGCTTCCTGCAGGCCTGATTCTCCTCACCTACACAGGTCCCATGTGGCTGCTCACCCACTCTTCAAACGCTCCCCATACACACATAAAACATCCATTTTCTTTTTCATTTTCACCAATTTTCTGTGGCTTTGCAGCCACGGTGATATAAAAGACTGCGAGCTCCTGAACTCGGGCTGGGATGGAAGGCACCCAGCCATGGAGAGCCGAAGAGTTCAGCGATCAGAGCGCAACTTTTATTCCCAAGCCAATTTGTCAGAGATGGGACGCAGTGGTAGACGTATGCGCCGTTTAAATGTCTGTTCAAGCATCACGACCTGGAAAGTAAATTCATCCCGGCAGTTGTGAATCCATGTAGAGTTGTTCTGATTGGCTGTCGAAACTGACGCCCCCGTCGCGGTCCATCACAATTTGTTTATGTAATTTTCAAGAATATGTTGATTTGAAGGGGAGCACCTACTGAGAATATTTATGTGAAGTCGTCGGTTTATCCAGCACTTCAGCGGTGCCCGTAGCCTGCATGAATAATGGGTTTGATGCTACAGGAAATTATTATTACCACAGCTCCTGTTCAGTTTAATAGAGTACTTTTATGCCTTTTGTGCTTCATTAGATAGCGCACGGTGAAAAGAGGTAGAGAAAAGGAAGGAGAACAGTGAGATTCGGGTAATTTGTGAGAAATGAAAAGCTTTCAGGCCTCGTCTCATACATATAAAAGCTTTTTTTTTAAACGTGGTGCAAAGTCGCACACGTGATGATCACAAGTACTTTCTGATTTCACATATTTATTCATTTGCACACGTTGAGAGATGAGGTTTGGCTCGGTGCTCAGTGGTACACACAGCGACTGCATTCATTGTAAAGTCAACTATTTCTAAGCCATACATTACAATGCTAGAACCTTTAGTTTATTTTATAGTTATACTTTTTATACTTTTTCTATACTAGTATGCAAAAACTCAGGACAGTATTATGTTCATTAAATGTTTAGTGTTTTAGTTTTAGTTTTAGAGTTGGTGTAAATTTTCATACTCTTGTACCACTATGCAAAAACTCAGGACAGTGTTACAGCTTTACTATTTTATGCTTATGTCTATTATTATATGTTTCAGTGTTTCAATGTTTAAATAGTTACTGTTGCACCGAGGGACTGAGAGAAACGCAATTTCAATTATGTGTATGTCCTGTACATATTGCAGTTCTGACAATAAAGTTGACTTTGACTTTGACTTGACTTTTAATTATTTTCACTGTAATTTAAATAATTGTAAATTGTCAAGGTGGTTTCAGTGTATAAAAAGCTGATTAAATCATTTGTAGCTTTTCTCTGGACTCCCCAGGGACCTACGCTAGGATCCTGTTTGTAGACTTCAGCTCTGCATTCAACACCATCCTTCCTGCTCTGCTCCGAGACAAGCTTTCTCTGCTCCATGTGCCTGACTCCACCTGCAGGTGGATCATAGACTTCCTAACAGATCGGAGTCAGTGCGTGCGGCTGGGGAAAACTGTCTCGGACACTCGGACTCTAAACACAGGATCACCACAGGGCTGTGTACTTTCCCCTCTGCTCTTCTCCCTGTACACCAACTGCTGCACCTCCAGTCATGACTCCGTACAACTGGTTAAGTTTGCGGACGACACCACCCTCATCGGGCTCATCTCTGATGGTGATGAGTCTGCCTACAGGAGGGAGGTGAACCGGCTGGTGACCTGGTGCAGCGACAACAACCTGGAGCTTAATGCCCAGAAGATGGTAGATGATCGTGGATTTCAGGAGAGTCACAGCCCCTCTGCCCCCCCTCACCCTCAACGATACCCCCGTCATCACTGTGGACTCCTATCGGTTTCTGGGTGTGACCATCACCCGAGACCTCAAGTGGGAGCTGAACATCAGCTCCCTCATCAAGAAGGCTCAGCAGAGGATGTACTTCCTGCGGCAGCTGAGGAAAGCCAAGCTGCCGGCCAAGCTGATGGGGCAGTTCTACACGGCCATCATTGAGTCCATCCTCTGCTCCTCCATCACAGTGTGGTATGCTAGGGCCACTGCCAGGGACAGACAGAGACTACAGCGTGTTGTGCGCTCTGCAGAGAAAGTAATAGGCTGTAGTCTCCCATCCATCCATGATCTGTACACCTCCAGGACAGTAGGACGAGCAGGTCGGATTACAACTGACCCTTCTCACCCTGCACATGGACTCTTTGATCCACTCCCTTCAGGCAGGAGGCTTCGGTCCATTCGGACCAGAACCTCCCGCCATAAAAACAGTTTCTTTCCATCTGCCGTCAGTCTTCTGAACATTCATAATCCTGTTACTGTTTAACTCTGCCTTAACATTTATCACTGGCCTAAAACTGTACATCATCACTCCATTTATCTTCTAGCACCATTTGTCACTGCCATTTATTGTGAATATTATTGTGAATATTGTGCTGTACTGCATTGTGTTTATTGGTTGGTGTGTTCATGTGTTTTTATTCTATTTTTACGTCTTTTTATTGCACCTCTATGCCAAAGCAAGTTCCTAGTCAGTGAATTTTATTCTTTGACAATGGCAATAATAAACCGATTCTGATTCTGATTCTGATTCTTTCAGAGCCACCGAAACATAATTCCTTCTTTAAGCCGAGTTTAAGCTGGTAATGTACCGTACTTGCTGCCGTACACATCTTATCAGTCCAAATACGTCTAATAAAGTGAAAAAAATATATATACGTCAATATGCCGTATAAGTCGTATCTATTATGAGTCACCGATCACGTATCGCGTTTGTTACGCATTACCGCTGACAACCCGGAAACGTGGGCGGTGTTGTGTCAAAATTGAATTGGCTGCCAAATGGCGGACACGGGAGTGGGCACGGGAGGATTTTAACAAGAATTTAACAAGAATTACACTCAAAAACAATTATATGTTTGCTCAAAATTATAGTAAAGATGTGCCTCAGCTTAACTTTTCCTTAATAAATGCACTTTGGCGGTCAAATCAGCTGCATTTCAAAAGACAATCAGTGGCTGCGGGAGCGTGCAGAGGGACAACTCGCTGTGCATTTTTTTAACAAGATATCTATCTATCTATCTATCTATCTATCTATCTATCTATCTATCTATCTATCTATCTATCTATCTATCTATCTATCTATCTATCTATCTATCTATCTATCTATCTATCTATCTATCTATATATCTATCTATCTATCTATCTATCTATCTATCTATCTATCTATCTATCTATCTATCTATCTAACTATCTATCTAACTAACTAAACAAGATAAACACCTAAAAAAAAAATGTGTTTGCTCGACATTAAATGTGTGTCTCAGTTGAACTTGTCCTTAATAAATGCACTTTAATGGTTAAATCAGCTTCATTTCATCTGGGCGGTGTGGCGAAATGCAGCTGATTTGACGTTTGCTTCAGGAGTTCTGGAGCAAGACAAAGGTGGCTTGGTATGGCAAGCAAAGTGTCTCATTAATAGCCACATGAGGCACTTGGCTTGCCATATTAGTCGAGGGCCCTCTAGTGGATGAAAATGGTAGTGTTCAATATTTTGCATATCAGAATGAAATAAACTGTCAGATCTCAGCCAAAATTGAGTTATAAATATGGGGAATAAAACATAAATACGTCACTTAATGGTATAAGTCTTTAGCATGCTAATTTATGCAAAAACTGTGACTTATACAGAAAAAATTATAGTATGTGTGAGGTTTCAGCCTTTCTTTAGAGTCAGAGTGATGTATTTGTCATTCGCATCTCATGTGGAACGTGATGATGTACGCAGGGTCCCAGTTACATCCAACAATAAAAGGTAAAAGGGAGGGAAGTAGGGAAAACTGTGTGTGCTGGGTGAGTGTGGTCCTTCATGATGCAGGTGGCTCTCTTCCTGCATCTGGAGGTGTAGATGTCTGTGATGGTGTGGAGACTGACTCCAACATCTTCTGTGCAGCCTTCACCACTCTCTGCAGAGCTTTTCTTTCTGCAGCTGTGCAGCCTCCATGCCACACGTTGATGCTGGAGCACAGGATGCTCTCCACTGCACACCTGTAGAAGGAGGTGAGGACTGAGCTGCTCAGACCAGCTCGTCTCAGCCGTCTGAGGAAGTAGAGTCTCTGATGACCTTTCTTGATCAGGCTGGTGGTGTTGTTGCTCCAGCTGAGGTTGTCCTTCAGGTGCACACCCAGGAAGAAGGCTTTCAACCTCCTCTTGACCTTTTTTTTTTCATTCATTCATTCGTCCATTCAAACTTTATTTATACAGGTTAGTCTCATTGAGTCACGAGGACTCCTTTACAAGAGACCTTTTTTAAACAAAGAACATATAAACTACAGGAAAAATGCAGTTAAAATAAAATATAAAAACAGTAAAACAAGGTAAAATGCGAAAAACAAGAACATGTTTGCATGATTTTTCTATTGACTATCAAATGTTTAAACCCTCCCAAAATAAATTGAGGTGGATAACTTCAGTTCCTGTTGCAAGGCATTCCCGTTTGCAGGAGCTGAGTAAGTAAAGGCCTTTTTGCCAATTCAGTCCGCAATAATAATAATAATAATAATGAATTTAATTTATAATGCACCTTTCATTAATGAAAATCTCAAAGTGCTACAAAGTGCAACAGAATTAAATGTCAATAAAACAAGTGATACAACAAGTAAAATCAATAACAGCATCAACTAAGATCAAAGATAGAATCATGAGGAGGCAGAGTATGCTCGGTTAAAAAGAAAGGTCTTCAAGCAGCTCTTAAAGTCAACCAGTGACTGTGGAGCTCTCAGGCAGTCAGGAAGAGAGTTCCACAGGCGGGGGGAAGCCACACTGAAAGCCCGGTCTCCCATGGTCCTTAATTTGGTTCTCGGAATGTGAAGGAAATCATTTATCAATTACTTAGCAATGAGAGAACGCTGCAGGTAACGATGGCCTGAGAGTGCACGCTGTAACTGCACTGACAACGTGACAAGTGGGAGGAGAAATAAGAACGTAGCAGACCAAGGAGTGATTGCTAGATGAAGATGAACCAGTATGAGAACTTACATGTGGATAATGATGACTGAGTCAAGTCAAATTTATTTATAGAGCACATTTAAAACAGTAACTGTTACCAAAGTGCTTAAGTATCAATAAAATCACAGCATGAAGTAAAAAATTAACATAATTAAAAGCATCAAAAATAAAAACATAAAAAACAAAAACACTGAGAAACGTTGGGATAATAAATCAACTGAAACTGCACCTCACCTGGTTTACGGGCTGTAAAATGTACCTCCGGGTTGGCTTCATGCCAGTTGTTTACAGCTCCTCAATGTCAAGCAACTCCATGTCAGGACCCCCCAGGTGGAAGTCCACCGAGCTTTGATCCAAACAGATTAACCTTTACCATGGGAAATTATATGATCTCCTATAAATATAGCTCCTTAAATAATGTGGTAATAATCTCTGGAGGCATATCAGAGATCGCCCCAGTTTGCATCACTGATC
Organism: Garcialebias charrua; assembly: GCA_038048925.1. NCBI lineage: Eukaryota > Metazoa > Chordata > Actinopteri > Cyprinodontiformes > Rivulidae > Garcialebias > Garcialebias charrua. The sequence continues at coordinate 25,329 of JBBPBX010041490.1, forward strand.
ATATTAAAATGACTGCAGCACAAAAAGTCTCTGTTTCTGTGTAAAGTTGTGATTATGAAGGGATTGGACTCTGATGTTACTTTTAGTAAAACTAATGATGAAATTATTCTTTAAAAAAGCATTTGTAGATGAAAATAGATTTAACTTCCCCATGAGACATATTTTTTTCTCAGATGCATCAGGGCCATTAAATCTTCCAGTGTGCATCAAAATGTGGACATTTTTCAGGTTAAATGAGACAAAGGCCGAGTCCAGAAGTGGTTTGTTACGACGCAGGGACACAAAGCTATCTGAGACATCTGTCCTCATTATATAAACCGTGCTGGGAATAATATAAGATGCCTCTGTGATGACCTTTCTGTTGTTGTTGCTGAGATATTTGGTTCCATTTCCTCTGTGCTTTGAGCCAGCCAAAAGAATGTCCCATTTCCTCAGAGTGGGAGGGGGAGTCATGGTCAGTGGTCAGCTGCGTGCACAATAAAGCATGCAGGTAAAAGATAAAAAACCTGTATGACTGAGCCTACAAACCCTTTTTAGTTCTGAAATGAGGACTGAGTTTGTGTATAAATTACCAGACTCAGATTTTTCTTTATATTTCTATTAAAAAAAAAAAATCTTATACTAAATTAATGCTTTAAAATAATATTTCAGACCCTTTCCAAAAATTACAACATCATGGAAAAGTTGTTTAACTTCCATAATTCCATTGAAAAAGTCAATATTTAATAGATGGTAGATTCAGGGCCCACAATTTAAATGATTTCAAATATTTATTTGTTTATTTTTACATAATTTGGGCTTCCAGCTCATGAAACCCACGACAACAGGATAAAAAAAAAAAATTGGAATACTGTGGAGAATTCCTCCTAAATTTTGCAGGGCATGAAGGTTTTAAACTGAGTGTGACACACTAATCATCTAATAAACTCAAAGCACCTGCACAAGTTTCCCCAGGTGTCATTAAATTGCTTCAGTTCGGTTCAATATGGGGAAGACTGCAGACATAACAACTGGCCAGAAGATCATCATTGATACCCTATACCAGCACATATAGGATTAAAAGGAAATGAAATGGCAGACAAGAAGGCCAAAGATTCTGCAAAGGAAAAATAAATTAATACAAGAGTTTCATTTAGTAAGTCAGAGACTGAAAGCATTATTAAAAGAAAAATTAGAGAAAAATGGCAGAAGCAGTGGGAAGAGGATGTAAAAGGAAGATGCTCTATAGAATTCAAAGGAAGGTTGGAGAAAGTAGAAGAGGTGTTGGAAGAAATAGGTTGCAGGAAAGAATAATAACTAGACTACGGTTGGGTCATTCATGACTTAATGCAACATTATATATATATACCTGTTATAGGGAAACAAGACACAGGAAGATGTGAGTTTTGTGGGGAAAGTGAAACTATAGAACATGCATTGTCTGTCTGTAGGAAATACCAGAAAGAAAGAACAGAAATGATAAGGAGACTTGAACAAGAAAAAGAACAGTATAATATTTTAAAGTTATTAGGATAAAGATATTTAGATGCAAGTCTTAAGATTATCTAATAGTAACGGGGTTAATTAAAAGGATACAGTTTTGTATAGTTTTTTTTTTTAGCTTGCTAGTCCTGATTCACACTCCTTACTGGTGGTGGCGGTAATACATCAATGTTGTTTTTCAACCACCATAAAAAAACAAGAAGAAGAAGAATCATTGATAACCTCCATAGGATGGGTAAGCCACAAAAGTTCATAGCTAAGGAGGCTGGCTGTTCACAGAGTGCTGTGTCCAAGCACATCAATAGGAAGTCTGGTGGAAGGGCAAAATGTGTCAGGAGAAGATACACCAGTAAAAGAGATGACCGTGGGCTTCAGCGCATTACCAAACAGACAAGATTCAGACACATCCAGGAGATGGAATACAACTGTTGTCCACACATCAATAGGAAGTCTGGTGGAAGGGCAAAATGTGTCAGGAGAAGATACACCAGTAAAAGAGATGACCGTGGGCTTCAGCGCATTACCAAACAGACAAGATTCAGACACATCCAGGAGATGGAATACAACTGTTGGGTTCCTCGAGTCAAGCCACATCTGAACCTGAGCCAACGTAGGATGCGTCTCAACTGGGCCAAGGAGAAGAAGAGCTAGACCGTTAGCCAGTGGTCCAAGGTCCTCTTTTCCGATGAAAGTAAAGTGTGCCTTTCATTCAGAAATCAAGGTCCAAGGGTTTGGAGGAAGAAGGGCGAGGAACAGAACTCATACTACTTGAGATCCAGTGTGAAATATTCACAGTCAGTCATGATTTGGGGTGCAATGTCCAGTGCAGGTGTTGGTAAACTCTGCTTTCCTAAATCCAAGGTCACCGCAACGCTCTACCAGAATGTTTTAGAGGACTTCATGATTCCTTCTGCTGAGGACCTGTATGGAGATGCAGATTTCATCTTCCAGCAGGACCTGGCCCCTGCCCATGCTGCCAGAAGCACCAAAACCTGGTTTGATGCCCATGCCACAGCGCTTGGCTGGCCAGCCAACTGGCTGGACATAAACCCCGTTGAGAATCTATGAGGTTTTCTCATGAGGAAAATGAGGGACACCAGAGCCAACAACGAAGAAGAGCTGACAGCATCAAGGAAATCTGGGCTTCCATAACTCCCAGGCAATGCCACAGGCTGACTGCCTCAACGCCATGTCGCATTAAGGCAGTGATTAAGGCAAAGGGCTTCACAACAAAGTATTGAAGATTGACGTTATCGTTTTAAAAGTACCATACTGTATTTTGATTTGATTTGTTGTGATCCTAATTTATTTCTTCTTTTTTTTTCTGCAAAAACTGAGAAGTAGTGTGAGCTGATGTCTTCACAGTAATCCAATTTTTTCAAATCATGGGTTTCATGAGCTGGAAGCCCAAGTTAAATGGTAAATGGAGCTTATTTATATAGCGCCTTCCAGCCCCCTCTGAGGAGCCCCAAAGCGCTTTACAATACGAGCCATTTACCCATTCATACACACATTCATACACCGTTAGTGGTAGCCTGCCTTGTAGGGCGCTATCCAGACCTACCGGGAGCAACTCGGGGTTAAGTGTCTTGCCCAGGGACACAACGACACATGGTGGGCGGATGCGGGACTCGAACCTCCGACCTTCTGATTGGGGGTCGACTGCCATTACCACTGTGCCACGGCCGCCCCCAGTTGTGTAAAAATAAACAAATTATTGATATCTCTTAAAATTTGGGTCCTGAATCTATCATCTATTAAAGATTAACTTTTTGAATGGAATTATGGAAGTCAAACAACTTTTCTGTGACATTCTAATTTTTTGGACAGGGTCAGTATAATTGTGATCCTGGGCCCTTGAGCAAGGCCATTAACCCCTTCTATCTGCTCCCCCAGGCGCCCTATATTGCAGCTCTCGGCCGTGGTAGCTCAGTGGTCCATGGTTGTGTCAGGAAGTACATCTGGCATTAGAAGAAAAAAATTGCCAAGTCTTTGTGTGACTTAGTTTGATGTGGTGACCCCAGAAGAAGGGAGA
>JBBPBX010041491.1:12109-28843 GCA_038048925.1 Garcialebias charrua
CTCACGATATTTAAATTTTTATTTAAAAATAAATTTTGTATTTACTTTAACTTTAATTAGGTGCATCTATATATCCATCCATCCATCTCTATCCACCCAGCCATCCATCCACTAATTAATTATTCAACATATTTCAAAGAAATTCTGGCGGATTTCAAAGATCCAACTGTAAGGCCGGAAGTTGGAAAAATGAAGTAGCTAAAGCTAATCAACATTATTTTCTCCTTGTTTTATTAATTTATTTTAAACATTTGTGGAAAAACTGCTAAAACTTGACATTTCTCTTTCCTGTGGGAATAAAACCAATGAATTTACATTTTGCATTATGTTTGGTCAAAGCTTCAAGGAGCCGCAGAGCAAGGACCAAAGAGCCGCATGTGGCCCCAGAGCCGCACGTTGTAGACCCCCTGATATACACAGATTGATTGTGTCTATCTAAAAAAATAAAAATATAAAAACATGAGACATTAAAACAACAAAAAACTGATTTTGTTAAAAAAAAGCATAAAACAAATATTTTAACCCACATCATTAAGCACCAAGTAATTTGAAAGCTCAAGAAAACCACTGATGTTCCACTGTGTACATACACAATCACACATCAAGGCATCTGTGGTCGTTAAACTTTAACAATAATAATAAAAAAAGCTTCTTGTTGCTTTCTTCTGCATCTTGAATGAAAACATCATTAATTTTCTCTTTGCACTCTGCAGCATTTATAATAAAACTAATAAAATAAAATAAAAATGACACAAAAAAATGAATGTACCACGTACAGTAGCAAACCCATTTTGTAGAAAGTAATTACTAAAATCTAGTGCCTATTAAAATAAGCTTAATGGAAGTATAATTTTTAAGCATTTACAAGATGGAGGATGATGTATTTAATTCCTTATTAGTGATTACATAATTTTCAAAACAATCGCAAAGGAAATAAGTGGGAAAGAAACAAGGCAAAGGAGAATACACTATAGGGCATGCATTAAATATTAGTAGGAAATATTAGAATTTATTTACTTCTAAAATGAACAAATGTCATGTCTGTGAATATATTATCTTTGTTTTATAACATTTCTTGGTAAAAATTAAATCAAAATGCACAAATATTTAAAAAAATATAAAGTGTAAGCTTAAAAAAATAACACTGTAGTATAACATGTTCTTTTGTGAACCATATTACAAAACTAAGTAGCAGGGCAACAGTGCAGTGGGTAAAGCTGCTGCCTTAAAGCAAATAGGTTGCAGGTTCAAAACCAGGACAGGTGCTTCTCTGTGAGAAATTTATGTTGGGGATGGGCAATAACTTTTGCGCACTGAAACGAATTCAAAAGGGGAAATTCAAACATCTTACGCAACCTTATGATTACTTGAAACAATATAATAAAGCAAAACAAACACGAGAGAGAATTTAATCAGTTCTGATTGCAAAAAAACTCCACAAACAACAATTTCAGAATAAATACACCCATGCTAACTTGTGTAGCATCCATATTTACTTCCTTAAACTGAGCATGCTGCATGTGGCATCACGTTTTCTTGTGCGCATGCAGGTCACCTCAGAATCGTAAATCGTTCACAGTGAAGTCTGATAGAGGTCACGTATCAATGACGATGTGAACGACAACGCACAAAAATCAGAACCGAGCAAAAGAACTGAGCGTTAAGACCTGCAGTGTGTCTCCACGTAAAAATTAATTCAAAATACACCAACTTAACTGGCCAAAAGTAAAATTGGGCAACAGCAGCCTTTAAAAACCTCAGAAGAAGCAACGGTTCATCGAACTTGCCTGTAGAGTGGGTACTGTTGGGGTCATGTCTAGGCCCGTCACAATGACAAATTTTGCTGGGCGATTAATTGTCTCAGAAATTATTGTGATAAACCTAGCATGCATCAAGGTATATTGGGACAAACAGTAAAATTGTTTGAAATTTGGCGATAATTAGTAATTATTGTCAAATTTAAGAAGAAATGTTGGTTAATTTATGTTCAGTGTAGTACCTTTTTTGACCACCCGATGGCAGTATAATACTATTTGAACCAAAGGATGGATAATGAGGGAGTGAGCAGCGTGTCTCTAAAAAATGGAAGGGAGGCCTCTTGACGTGACATGGGCCGTCTCTCCTTCCTTTTTTCCTGGTTCTCAAAATGGCAGACGCTTGGTGCGGTTTGAGCTCTTTAGCATAGAATTTTTCACACAAAGCTTTTAATTAAAAAAATCAGTAAACAAGTTCTGCGCTTCTTTGTGCAGAGAAAAACAACTTTTAACACGAAGGCACGGGTTTCAATCATGAATTTTGGAGCTTCGACGAGACTTTGATTGCACAGAGGGAAGATCCAATGTGTTATTGGATGGTTCCAAACATGATACATTTCTAGAATGATGCAGATGATACTGTGCTTTTTAGTGGATGTAGAAAAGTGTTGAAACACACCTGCATGGTTCTACTAATTTTCACTGTGAAACAGCTCAGTTTCAAGCAATTGTCTCAATCTCAGGGCTTGGTTTTTACTCTGACATGCATCAGAAGCCGTGTTTCCATCTATTTTCAATTCGAATTTTGAGCAAATTTTTGAAAATTCGCAAAAAAGTAAATAAAAATTAATGCGAATCAGAAGTGTTTCCATCAACTGACTTGAAGCGAATCCACCAGGCCACGCAAAGCGGCATTACGTCAGACGTCAGCGTTACGCATGTCTACAGTAAACAGGAAGTAGCGGTTGAAAACAGGAACCGAACCACACATCTCGGCAAAATGGAGAGAATATTTCAGGAATGTGTTGCTATCGGGCAAGTTGTATTTATTCTGTCATGCCAACTAGTTTTAGCGATGTTACAGCGGAAACAGCTGATCAGTCACATGACGTGAATGTTCGCTACGTCAGAACTGAGTCGGCAAATCTGTTTCCATCTCTCGTTTTGCGCATCAGCTCTGTTTCGAAAAACCCAAAAACCACCTCAAGCGAGCGTATCAACTTTTTTGCGAATTAGAGGAAGTTAATTTGAATTGTGCCGTTTCCATTCACCTTTTCTGATGTGATACTTCAAAATGTGCATCAAGAAACCTTGATGGAAACACGGTTATTAGCTGTTACACGGCAAGTGCAGGTACATCTTTAATTTATTATTACCAATAAAATCAGTAAGACACAAGTTAATTCAGTCAAGTTGTCTGATTGGAGTTGAAGTTAAAAACAAAACCAGCGTTTTAATGTGGATGTGATCAATGCTGTTGATTCCCCCCATAAAAAGGATGAAAAGCTTAGCTTGAAATAACTGTCCTAACTTGAAATAAACGTTGGGACAGTTTTAAACTTAACAGTGGTTCAGAGTACATGAAGTGGACAGAAAATATCTAATGTATGCTAAAAATGTGTCATGAGAATATTAAATTCCTCTAGCTAACGTGGGATTAATAAAGAAAGGCAGCTCAAATTGCCCAAGTGGGTCGCTAATATAGAAAGTGATAGGAACGGGGTTAAGATATTTTAGTCAATCAGCGGATGCATAGCCTTTATTACTTGGCTTCATTTATTCTAAAGGCTCCAGACATTTCTCGTGAATCAAGATTGATGGAAGGCATGCAACACTCCGAGAAAGAAAAGCTCAGTAAGTCTAAAGACCACTTTGAGGGCCTGTTGGGAGAAATTCATGAAAAGTATCTGAACCGCTTCAGCAGTGCCAAATGTATATTTTTTCTTCAAAAAAAAAAGAAGGTCAAGTATGTTGTTTTACATAGATTTTAAAATAAGTCATGGGTCACTGCTCCATAGAGGTTTGATATTTGTATGAGTTATAGAAGCCTCCCAAAAATGAATAAATCTGAATGAAATACAATATGGCTGTCCAAAAAGAAAAGCAGTTCACCAACCGCCTTTCACGCCAAAGAATTAGACTAAGATCATCTTCTGCTGAGAAATGATGGACGTGAAGTCGTTTTGGTAAAAACTTTAAAACAACATTGTGCAAAATCAAATCAAAAATGTTTTAGTATGTAAAGTTAATATGTGATGATTGAACCTCAGATACTATAGCAAGCAAGTTTAAGGGACAAACAGAAAAAAACAATTCTGTTTTCACAATGTTCCTCTTATGGAAAATCACACCAAGGATCTGTGGTAAAACAGACGTGTGAATAAAATATAAAAATGTTAAAGACATTGTTATTTAGTGCATACCTTTCCTCCATTTAGGTTGCTGAACCTTCCACAAAGCTTTAAACTAAATCAACAAAATATAGTTAAGATGTAATCATTTTCAAGTGATTTCCATTTATTTGTTTGCTTTATGATTCATTTATAAGAAAAACAGACAGGCATGACCCATTTCCACAGTATCAATAATGCAGAAAACCCCAGCAAGTAAAGCAGATCACAGGCGGCGCTTAGGCAGTTCACGTCAAAAATCAAGCTCCGTATAGACTCTCTGGACTGTTATTGCTTTCAGGGGATAAAAATGAACATGCCAGAGCGAAGGCTTGTCTTTCAAAGCAACAACCTGCAAAAGATCCATATGACAGAACACAGGTCCTGATTAGAGCTGACAGGAAGCTGGCCAATTAAAGATCACTTCTGTCTGCCCTTTCCACTGCCCACGCCTTACAGTCTGCTCCTGCCAAGTGGGGCCGCTTCACTCAAAGATAATTTCAAAAAGAGTGAACCTGTTAGGGAAAAACGACTGGGAAATTTATTCCTGAACTGTAAGCAAGCCATTAAACAAGGCCCAAACCCCTCCTAAACCCAGCAAACGATTGTCCAAATGCTAATTTGCCGAACAGCTCGCAGATGATGCAGAACATGGCTTTCACCTTCTCCTGCCATACATAATTCATGCCATTGACTGGTGAGGCAACGCCACTTTCATGGACAGAGCTCATAAAGTGGTGCCACTTTCACGCACCGGCACAGGCCAGCGAATATACACCAACTGTGCTGGAACGCTTACATCACAATTGACGGTGGCATAAAATGCCCTGACAAGATACGAGAACACTCATTTGGGGAATCTGGCAGAGATGCCTTCATGTCGGCTCACACAAGGCAAGTTCACAAATAAATAAAAGCTTGACGGTGTGGATAAAAGAAAGCCTAATAAGTTAGTTTCTAAAGATGCAATCACCGTATCACAGGTCAGGTCACATAATGAATCATATTACTGAAAACTCCAAGCGCTAATAAAGAATTATGCATAGTTTAATATGTCAGTCTTGAGGGGAACATTAAATATACATTTTTTTGTGCTACTGAGTTTGACCCACTTTGGAATATTCAGCAACTGTCATAAAGACATATTTGGCACCTCCTTTATACCAAAAAACACTGAAGGAACACCACAGCTCATTTGATTATCCTTACTGCCAAATGCAACCATAAGACATATTTCTCTGGTCTAACAGACAAACCGGTGTGAAAATAAATAGTGAGCAAGATGAAGTTATGGCAGAAGTTCTTCCAAAGTGCCGATGATTGCAACATGGATTTGCTGCAGTGAACGTATTCCCAAGACTGAGTCCGACCAGATGGCCCTCATCACAGGAGAGAAATTCTGCCCTGGATCGTAAGGAGAAGTGATAGGTCTTAGAAACGGTGCCCACTGTAAACATTTCCAATAATGCCTCTGGAAGCCAGGACACAAATGAATATTTAATCAGACAATATGACACCTTTGAGAGGCATGAAAAGGCTGGGTCATCTGTGTATGCGTGACAGGCTGGATTGAATGGTCCTGCAAAAAAACTTCAGGAACAAAACCGCTTTGTGTAAACAGCTCAACAAAGATGCCAAAACAGATTAACACGATTGAGACTATGTTCAACCTTGTTAATTTCTCACAAATGCAAAATGACTGGCTGCTTTTTTTTTTTTTTTTTTGGAGACGGTGCCTTTCAAAACTTGGTGAGAACCAAATTATAGCTGTCAAGTCTCATTCTGTTGAACTGTCATCGCATGTGTCATAATAGAGTTGGATTTAAAAAAAAAAGAACAAGAATACAATTTTGACTTCCTCTTTTTCACTGATCTGTCTACAAACACATTACACAAGAAAGCTACATAGTGGATTAGTAAAAAGTAATAAATTGAAAGGAGTGTAAAAAATTATATCTTAAGCCACAGGGTCCTGAACTCATTAACTTTTAGCACAAAACATACTGGTGGTAAAACTTCCAAGAAATCACTTTTGACGTAAAAAAAAAAAAATCACATAAAAATACAATAAACAGCCTCACAAAAAATACAATGTTTTCATCATCTGCCACCATGTCAGGTGACCATGTTGTGTCTAAGTGTGTAGGGTCTCAGCTCTTTGCAGGTTCCTGAGTCCATGGTGTCACCAATAAGCAACAGCTGGAGACCATCTCACTAATGAGCAGTAGGGGTATAAGAGTCTGCAGAAGAGCTCCATTCCCTACTGGAGCATTGCATGCCAACTGGTATTTGTGCCTCCAGCCTTCTAGTGTTATTATAACAACAACAAAAAAAGAGTACTTATCTTTGTGTTCTCCTTGTGATCTTTGAGAACTTGCTTCCTGAGCTTCCACCCATGGACCACTCTCCAACCAACTTGAGTCCTCCATGCCAGTGCCTACCTGTGGATCATATGTTGACTCCCTTACAGCTGCTGCTCCTCCACCATCCATCCAGTTACCACCTGCTTACTCCTCCCAGCCGCTGAGCTCATCAAGCCTGGACCGATCCTCGTTGGAACAGCATATACAATAATCCGTCTGTGCCGGGGGACTGGATCTTTGGGATGAACCAGTCTTTGCTGTAATGTATTTTGGGGTTTAAAAGCCACTCGGACGTTGTGTTTAGAAAATAAACATCTGTTTATCTGAAACTCCCGCAACATACGGAGCGACCACTGGTCTGGGATTGGGTTTCTCCTTTGCACCTGATAACTGGCTGGAGTCCTGTTTGGGTTTCTTCTCTGCTTTTAGGGGCCGAGATGGTGTAGAGGCAGGGCAGCCGGCTCAGGATCGGAAAGTCCCAGGTTCGATCCCCGGTCACTGCATACCTCGTTGTGTCCCTGGGCAAGACACTTAACCCCAAGTTGCTCCCGGTAGGACTGGCTGGCACCTTGCATGGCAGACCACTGCTACCGGTGTATGAATGTGTGTATGAATGGGTGGATGGCTGGTACTGTGAAGCGCTTTGGGGCCCCTCATAGGGGGCTGAAAAGTGTTATATAAGTAAGCTCCATTTACCATTTCAGGAAGGCCCAGTTCGGATATCCACATTGCTCTAGAGCCTGTCTTGTGTGGGATTTCTAGCATTTGTTGTTTGTTCACAATTGTTTCTGTCTGGCTCCTGAGTTAGTGAGGACGCTGGCTGCTCTGTGATACAAAGTCCTGATGACTCCTAACTTGTGCTCCAAAGGGTGATGGGAGTCAAACTGCAAATACTGGTCTGTGTGGATAGGTTTGTGGTACACCTCAGTTTGAAAATATCCTCTATCAGAAACTGAGACCTTACAGCCAAGAACGCCAATCTGCCATTTTTTACATCTTCTTGTGTGAACTTGATATATGTATCCACAGAGTTGATGTGATCAGTAAAATGTTGGACTTACTGAGATTTAATCTTAACCCAAGTGTCGTCAACATACCTGAACCAATGACTTGGTGGTGTTCCTGAAAAGGACGTCAAGGCTCTCTTTTCTACCACCTCCATGTACAGGTTGGCAACAATAGAAAAAACTGGGGACCCCATAGCACACCCATGTTTCTGCCTATAATATTGCTCCCCATAATGTGAAGTAGGTTGACTGCAGGCACAGTTTCAAAAGTTGACACATCTGTGGAAAGTGTGGTCCTGCTGCTCAGAGTGGTGTCTGATTTTAACCTTAAACAGACCACCTCTAGTGTCTCATCAACAGGAATGCACGTAAAGAATGATGTGACATCAAAAGAGACCATATTGTTTCATCAGTCTCCATGATGACATCCCTCACCTTATCCACAAAGTCCATGGTATTCTGTATGTGGTGTTCTGAGCTGCCAACTAAAGGGATGAGTACAGACGCCAGATATTTGGAAACATTGTAAGTGACCGAGTTAATCATGCTAACAGTTGGTCTTAAAGGTACACCTTGTTTGTGGATTTTGGGTAAACCATACAGACTAGGTGTGGCCTACCCTGGGTACAGTCTGTGGTAAAAAATACGGTCAATAGCCTTGTCTTGCTCCAAAATTTTCAGGCAATCTATCAACTTCTTCTTGTAACCATTCCTGGATCTTTTTTCAGCGGTTTATAGAGTAAGTGGTTAAGTCACTAAGGACTAAGGTCACGAAAGACGAAACGTTTCTACTTTTTATTTTTATTTTGCTTTGTTTTTTGAATGTCCAGAGGAATAGACTTAGCTTTTTTAGATTGAACACTACAATTTTTATCCACTAGAGGGCCCTCGAACATTATGGCAAGCCAAGTGTCTCGCTAACAGGTTAAAAGTGACTATTAATGAGACACTTGGCTTGCCATACAAACCTTCGTCTCGCTCCGGAATTCCTGGAACAAACATCAAATCAGCTTAATTTTGTCATGCCGCCCACACAAAATGCAGCTGATTTGACCATTAAAGTGCATTCATTAAGTAAAAGTTTGACTGAGACACACCTTTGCTATGTCAAGCAAACTAACTGTTTTTAAGTGTTAATCATGTTAAATTCTTGTTAAAGTCCTCCTGTGCACACTCCCACCATTTGGTAGCCAATCCATTTTTGGCACAACACCGGCCCATGTATCCAGGTGGTCAACAGTGATGCATAATAGATGTGACTTATACAGCAAAGTGACCTATTTATGCTTTTTTCCACTTTATTAGACATTTTTGGACTGATGTGACTTATGTGGTATGGCGTGTACAGCGGAAAATATGGTAACCTTAAATGCATACCTACAGCTGATTATGTTTAAGAGCCAACCCGACTCAGTAATACAGCAGCAGCTGATTGTACCTAACAAATTTTAGGTTAAAATGCTGTGTGCTGGAGCCTAAAACTCATCAGCTCTGAATACTCTGAGCACTGCCTGATCTTTAAGATTCTGGCATGCAAGTTGGCAGGCCATGCCTTCCTTCAAGGAACACTAGCTTAAATTAACTTTGACTTTCATCCAATAATGTTTTGTGCAAATGTGTAAGAGATTCTCAGTCCTTAAGGTAGATGATTTTTAATCAACAAAGGTATGCGTTTCCCCCCTGAAGGATAAGATTATTTATGAGCCTTACAAGCTGAACCTTTTAGTTTTGCTTTAATTACCGTGCACAATCTATCGCAGTACATTACTCGGACCGTAAATGCTGAAAGTAAAAAGGAGGCCTAGGCCTTTTCTTACCAAGTGTCATGACTCAACTTTATTTTTGGATCAAAGTTAATTATGTCCTTCAACCCGGCTGAAGATGAGCCCTTCACATTGAGATGGCGAAAGGGCGGCTGCAGAAGGAAGAAGACTAACTGATAACACGGTAAACTATATTTCTTAGGGGCAACGTGTTAACTCAAAGGCTCATTAAAGTAGAATATGAATCATTCATTCAGCATGTCAGAAATGTCCTTTTCTGAGTCAAATTGAATTTATTTTCCAAGCTGTCATGACATTTGGAATTTGTCCTTATCTGCGCCGGCAGTGCAGCCCTTCAGGAGAACTTTGAAATCACTCACCTGACACGTTTGCCTGCTACTCCTTGTGTCAGTGTCTCCCCCACTCTCCTTCCCCCATTTTCCCTCCACTCCCTGCTCTTCACTTCTCTCTCAGCGAGCAAATCTTAAGACAAGGGTTTGATGTTCAAAGCAAAGGGGCTTGAAAGCTTTCCACCAACCACCCAGACTCCCCTTCAAAGGAAAACATAAATTGGCTCAAGAAAATTATTCGCAATGGACACAAACAGGGGAAGACTTTTCCTGAAGGATGCGGCAAACTTCTTGCATATAATATGACACCACTTGGAAGCGTGGAGAGAGCACTTATTTAGATGAAGACAACTTCACTTTAGAGAATAGCTTAATTATTGTGCAAAACAGCTATTCAATCCTGTGCACCATTAGGGCTTTAATTGTTACCGTGAGCTCAGATAAAAAGGGCCTTGAAGATGGATTTATATTGTAGACAGCAACACTAAACCCAAACATGATGAATACTAAACAGTTTTAAGCTAAAATGGTGAAATGAAGCCTAATCGCTCAGTCAAACTTTGTTTAGTTGCATCTGCTTGAATAAAACAGTGACATTTGCTCAAGATCTGATTGAAAAATAACATATATGGTATAAATATAATGTTTTTAGAGATGACCTGCATGCAAACACATGTTATAGACAAACTGTTCAAACAGAAAATAAGTTTGGTACCAATTTACAATAAGGCTCCCCTTATAGATGCTAACTAACAAGTAGTTAATAGATAAGTTATTAATTCTTCTTTAAACACTGTATAAATGTTAATAATTGCTTATTATGCATTAATTAAGAGCAATAATGAGACAAAACTGGCCAGTTTCTTGCCAAATAGTGAGCCCAATCTGTTCACCTATATATTGCATCTAGAATTGTTATATTAAACATTTCAGTCTAAGTTACTACTTTGTAAGCACAGTATGCATTTGTAAACCTATATATTTTAGCAAATAATATATTACTTATTGCATTAAGTATCTACAGTTAATATATCCTAAAATTATTAGGTTTACAAATGCTTACTGTGCTTACAAGGTAGTAACTTAGTCTGAAATGTTTAATATAACTCTAGATGAAATATACAGGTGAACAGATTTGGCTCACTATTAGACAAGAAAATTGTCAGTTTAGTATCTTTCTCTCCCTTAATTAAAGCATAATAAGCAGTTATTAATGATCTATAAAGTGTTTATAGAGGAATTATTAAGATATCTATAAACTATTTATTAGCATATACAGTATCTTTATTATTCTTCTTTCAGCTTTTCCCTTTTCAGGGGTCGCCACAGCGAGTCATCCTCCTCCACCTCACTCTGTCCTCTGCATCTTCTGTCCTCACTCCAACTACCTTCATGTCCTCTCTAACAACATCCATATATCTCCTCTTTGGCCTTCCTCTGTCTTTTTCCTGGCAGCTGCATTTCTAACATCCTTCTAGCAATATGCCCACTGTCCCTCCTCTGGACATGTCCAAACCATCTCATATTTATTAGCAACTATAAGGGGAGCCTTATTGTAAGGTAGTACCAAAAGTTTTAGTCAATACTATGCAAGTTATCCTGCACAGTCTCTGCAGAGGAAAAGCTGTAATCAATTTCAGCATGAGGCAATCTACTGATATTGGCTTTATGACTGAAATATAACGATGGCTAATTAGTACTGGTTTACAAAAATAAAATTTGTTACTGTGGATCATTTCTAATAATTGCTTTAGAATATACTGTATATGCAAGTGGGCTGAGCCTTTAAAAATGAACAATAATATAATTTTAAGTCTTTATAGAACAAAATAAGCTAATAAAGTTTTAACAGATTGAATTATAGACATAAAAATGCTACTGTTATTTAGTTATAGTTCCTGTAAGCCATATGTAAAAAAATAAATACATTTAAAAAAATAACCTTGCAGAAAGTTTTGTTATTTTAACTACTGTTTTTTTACAAAACTCATAAGAAAGTGAAGCTTTTTTTTTTTATAAACAAAGAGAAGGATGAAATTGCTAAAGGGATGCAATCATATTTAAATAAATAACAGTTATAGCCAAATAAAAACTTTGTTAGTTTATACAGTAATCTTCACAGAAAGTAGTATCTGCTCAGATGGTAGATTAGCTCAGTCGACGATGAGTTTTAGTGGCAGTTTATTTACGGTAGTTATGACATTCTACCACTTTGCAAGTACATCCTGCCTTTCTCACCATAGCAGACACTTGGAGATAATGTCAGTGACCAAAGAGGCATCTAGGTTCTATTTTCAAGTACTGAAAGTAAAAAAGGAAGGGTTAGTGTCAGGAAATTTTGGTCAAAGGTTACGGATGTTTTTATTACTATGGCTGTGAGCATGCATCACCTCTGCCCTGAGAACAAGAAGCCTCAAAACAAGCCCAAACCTTCTCCCAAGACACTATCTTATGAACCCATGAACCATATGTTTGGGTTAAGGGAGAGCACTGGGCAAAAAAAGGCTGCAGCTGGCTTCAAGGACACCTCCTGAACTCTGAACTCGGCTGAGCGGAGTATAGAAGTGAGCAGATAATGCAGCATTTCTGTGACATGTTCCATGCATATGCATTATGTCTTCAATGGGTCCTTGCCAGTTAAAAATCTGCTTCTGCCATTACGTGTAGATGTTGTTTGCAGAAAACATTACAGGATAGCACAATCAGGAGAGTCTGTAATTGCAATAGCAATGGTAAAGATTGTAAAATGTGTTGCGATGAAATCGCAGCTAACTCATTCAGCTCTTCATTTGTCACCCATACCCTTGACTGTCTGTGAGTGCTTAAGCTTCTTGGTAGCTAGCATTTAAACAAAGTGTGGGAATTCAGACAACCCAGTGATCTGATTGGTCAAATTTCAAATTAGCAGCCAGTGCATAAATGCATGATGTATTATTTGACTGAAATCTAAGCAGTCTTTTGCATTAGTTATACATAATAAATGTTAACTTATTATGCCATCATATTTTACATAATTGGGGGGGGGGGCTTGTAACATCAACACATTGCTCAAAGTTCCAGTTTACTAGCACCATTACAAATATAATAAAGTCAAAAAAGTTTATTGCTGCTTATACATAGAAACACTGACTATGACCATCAGGCTCATGAATGGAGGTAAATGGAGGTAACAAACTGCAATAGACTGACAACCTGACCAGGGTGTACCCCTTATGACCAGTGACAGTTGATTGTAGGCACCCGCTCTGTGCGACTCTGAACAGAAGCAAGTGGGCTTAGAAATTTGATAGGTGATTAACAATAATCTTTTCAAGTGCTTAAATCTATGGATGACAACCACAGAGAGGCACTGAAGAGAAAGTCACACCATGGGATGACTAAGCGTTAGGTTCAGCCAGCAACCTGGCACATTCACAGTGGTTGATATTTACATCACAATTACCTAACCATTTGGAAACGCTCCAAATCTCCCCGTTTTGTTCCAATAAAGAGCTACATCCACATCATTATTTCCACAATAATCATATGCTATACAACACTGGAACTGTTACATTCAGTACCAATTTCCTACTCAATGATGCATCTTATTTTAGTCCCTACTCCAAATTTTGGTGCTGATGGTTTCTGAGGAAAGGAAATACAGCTGTCCTGACCAACACAAAGACATCTATTGCCCAGCAGCTATTGTTTATCTCTAACTCACAACAGTTCAATAGATCTCTACATAGTGCTATAACTGGCACATTTATCATGGTGCTGACATGGCATAAATGAACGAGTGTGACACAGCATTCACCCCACCAAAAACTCTTGCTTCTTTGATCCTTTCACAAATTGCTTTGCATCGAACCTCATTGATTGCCGGCTTGCTTTGTATCAATAAGTATTGGGACTACACAGCTTGTATTCCTGCAACCCCCGGGAAATCGACCACTCTTCAATTGTAATAGATATTTGTCTTTAGCTTGTTCCTTCTCAATTCTCCAAAGAAGTTTGTTTATAATGCCCTGTCCTTTTCCATGATTGCGTGTGCGATGTGGTCCGGACAGCAGGAGGTCAAGAGGGACAAGAATCGAGCTAATTTCTCCTCAGTCAACTCAAGACCTGGACCTCTATCTGTGCTGTTTGACAAAATGGATGGCTGAAGAGATAAAGAAAGACAAAACGACTTTTGAAAAATGGTAGAATTTCCTCGAGTGGGGCGTTAAAGTTGATGGTAATGGTTTGAAGATAAAGAATAGGGATAGCTGGAAGCACGTAGAGGAAAAATGGTTTTCTAATCCAAATGACAGCAGTGACCCCATTGTCACATGAGGGAATAGTCTGCTTCGCTTTGACTTTGCTCAGTTCGACCACTTGAAAAAGTCTCAAAACATTTCCAAGCTGAACTGCTTCTTTTTTAATTCACCTTGGGGGCTCTTTGTTGTTAAAGGAGGTCAAAGAACAAACTGTGGTACATGGGAGACATGTCTTGTTTTTTCTAGGTTGAATGTGGGTAATGGCAGCAGTTTCAGCAATCTCAATTACTTTCATTAGGAACATGGCTCCTTCTTAAAATCCGTTGTTATTTGTGTTTAAACTAATGTTAAGTATTCTTAAAAAAAACAAATCTACCTTGCCTACCTAAGCCAGCAGAGACTAAAGAGCAATCATGGAGTCAAAACAGGTCTCGTCTTATATTTTAGGTCAATTCTTCTGGATAAGCTACTTTCTTGCATCAGTTTGGCTTGAAGCTTTCTCATAAAGTAAACAACCTCTCTGTGCCTTTTTTTTCTCCTGAAAATAGTTGCACATCTATATCTATACATTCTTATATTTGAGCTCATTCCCTCCCAGCCTCATCTTAGAGGTGGAAAATAAATCAGAGAGAATGATCAAAAAAAGTTTTTCTTTTTGTCTTGTTTTTGCCCCTTTGGCCACATCTCATCAGGTGCACTCAAAAATTCCTGGAGGACAATTTAAATCATGATTTCATCACATAAGTGATGAAACCGAATTGCAATAAAAACAAGGCACAAAGTCTTGCTTTGAAATAGACACTTCTTATCAGTACACTGATTTTAAATCTTAGGTAATATCCCTCTTCGTCTGTCTCCCAACAGTTTCATATTTAACATTTGTGACCCCAGTACTAAGAGGCTTTGAAATGTTCACAGCTTTTGAGTTTACCATTTAACATAACTGTTCTTGAGCTTCTTTAACACCACTAATTGGGAAAAATGGAGATTGAGGGAGCCTTAAGTTTAGATGTGTTCACTAACAAAGCAGAAGATACACAAGACCTGACACTAAGAAACGATGTGACATGAGATGGATCTTTCTACCTGAAGCAAGACCACTGCCAAGCATCACAATATAAACATAAAAATACATCCTGGCATGCTGTATAACCGTTGAGTTTTGATACATGGTAAAACAGAAAAAATGAAAAGAATAAAAGATCACGAGATAGACTGAACAAGCGTCCTAAAGAATATTCAACTTTAGCAAACTAGAAAATGAGAAAATTACTGTATTACACTCAAGACACACACCAAAGATACAGTAAGAGGAGGAACAAATGGGGTTAACAAACAAAGGTAACTGATAAACTGATAAAGAGCAGAAAGTCTTAATGTCAACACTTTAAAGTGAGGAAGATAAAAATATACAGTACTAACTTTACTAACTTTTATCTACCAGTACCAATCGTTCTTACTGATGTGTTTTGTTGGTTATAGATGGGAGTATTGGTTGCCTTCATGGTGGCCAGTAATTTAGTTGTTTGTGCAAGTGTGCTTGTTTATCTGTTAGTAAAACAACTCTGGAATCATGTGATGGATTTTTGAAACTTTTTTCGACGTACTTTTACAGTTGATTAATTCTGTCAACCCACTTTAAAATAGTCACCACAGCTGTCTCAGAAAAAAATGGTTATAAAATATCACTTTTTCCAGATACTGGGCTGAATTTTCATGTCCTAGTGGCTAAGAGGTATCTATCATCCATCCATCCATCCATCCATCCATCCATCCATCCACCCATCCATCCATCCATCCATACATACATTGATACATATATACATACATACATACATACATACATGCATCCATGCTTCTTCCTTTCCGGGTTGCGGGGTGACTGGTGCTTATGTCCAGCAGTCACTGTGTGAAAGGTGGGGGACACCCTGGACAGGTCTCCAGACCACCACAGGGACGCATAGAGACAAACAAGACAAAAACCATTCACTCTCTCACTAGCTATGTTTACATGCGCAAATCTCTTTGACCAGATTGAAATGTTTTCATATTAAACAAGTTGAATGTATCGTTCACATGGGCACAATCCGTTCACAATGAGCTTTACATGCAGCGGGCTTTTATTCAGAATAGAAGTACTGACATGCACAGAGTGGTAAACTTTCCTTAATTTTTATTTTTTTTTAAGTAACAGAAGAAGAAGCTTTACTTCCGTTCTACTTCCGGGATGAACGTAAACAAACCTGAGCGCCCAAGATGGACCCGCCCAGGTTTTAACGATGGTGGAGACATTACTGCACTCCCTGACTGAGCTTCAGGTGATATAGATCATTTTGAGCTCTTTCAAAGTTTCTAGTAGAAATGTTGCCGCTCAACCACCAGTTTTGCTTCCCCGACATATTAGCATTAGCCAAGCGGAAATATTTGAGGTAGACATAGGTCGCACATGTGCAGTCAGGTCAGTTTTCTACGGACAATAAAAAAGAACAGATTAAGTGTTTACATGCATACCGTTCGGAATATGAATCGGCATAAACCACCCGTCTCATTCTAATTACAAATTATTTCAGATCGAGCTGAATCAACAAAGAATAATCTGAATGTGGTGTTTACATGATGCATTTTTTTATTTCGAATGGCCGTTTTATTCGACTACTGTACTTATGTTCATGTAAGCCTAGCTTCTCACACCTAGAGACAATTTAGAATTACGAATCAGTCCAACATGCATGTTTTTGGTCTGTGGACAGAAACCAGAGCACCTGGAGAAAACCTATGCATGCACGGAGAGAACATGCAAACTCCACCCAGAAAGTTCCCCGGGTCGGGATTCATTCTGGTGGCCTTCTCACTGAGATGCAACAGCTCT
>JBBPBX010041493.1:0-28841 GCA_038048925.1 Garcialebias charrua
CGAAAAGTTCCAGAGTTACGAGAATTTACCGTTAGAAACTATTGCTCCAAATAACGAGATGAAAATTCCGGGTTTACGAGAAAACTCCGTTAGAAACCATTGTTCTGTTTTACGAGAACCGAGTGTTCGTGCTGACGGCTGAATGTCATGTTTCGAAGGAGAGTTTGGGGCAGGAGGTGGAGTGTGGGGGGGCGGGGGAGGTGGAGTGGAGGGGGTTGGTTTCGGGGGGATGGGCGATGGTTGGTTTCGGGTTGGGGGATGGGCGATTTAACCATGCACCTGCACTGGACTTGGACTGGACATGCACACTGCACATGGCGGGCACGCTGTGGTGGGTGGGGTGGGGTGGGTATGTTTCGCATGACAAATGGAAAAGTACAGCAGCGGAAGGTTACATAGGCACTACTTTACTGTACCCCCACCCCCAAAAAACAAAGGCGGAATGATTTCATCAGGTACTACATAAGCGAACAGCGCGAATGCAGCCGCGTGGGTCTACAGTTTGGCGATTTGAGAGACACAGTTACAGTACAGAACATTCGTTAGCATTAGCATTCGTTAGCTTTGTTAGCATCTTCTTTTGAAAGCATGTCTGCAAAGAGAGGAGCTTCTTCTGCTGGTGCGAGCGCACCTACAAAGCGTAAGGCCATCACGCTGGAGCAGAAGCTGGACATCATCAATCGGGCGCAGCGGGGAGAGTCGACGTCCTCCATCTGCAAAGCTCTGAACCTGGTGAGTACCACCGTTAGCACGACTCGTAATGGCGGAACGTGAGCGCTTTTTAGCGAGTGTTTTAGTCGCTGCGCAGATGAAGACTCGTAATGGCGGAACGTGAGCGCTTTTTAGCGAGTGTTTTAGTCGCTGCGCAGATGAAGACTCGTAATGGCGGAACGTGAGCGCTTTTTAGCGAGTGTTTTAGTCGCTGCGCAGATGAAGACTCGTAATGGCGGAACGTGAGCGCTTTTTACAGCGAGACTTGTAATGGCGGAACGTGAGCGCTTCTAGTCGCTGCGCAGATGAACACCGTAATAAGCACAGTAATAAGCATGCAGCGCACAGCAAACGTCTGTTAGTTAATGACATTTTATTTTTTATTTTAGGTCAGTTCCACAGTCAGCACCATAAAGGCTGACCGCGAACGCATTTTAGCTAGCGTGAGAGGAGCTGCCCCAATGAAGTCCACGGTGATAACGAAGCAACGCACGGGTGTTATCACAGAGATTGAGCGTCTGATGGGTAAGAAAATTTATTTTTTTATTTACAGTACGTATTGCGTCTTTTAGATAGGAAATTATTTAAGAAATACCTGGACAGTATTTTTAATATGCACTGTACAGTTTCATTAATTTTTTTTTTACCTGAGATGTTTGTTTACAGGTGTGCTTTGTTTACCTGAGATGTTTGTTTACAGGTGTGCTTTGTTTACCTGAGATGTTTGTTTACAGGTGTGCTTTGTTTACCTGAGATGTTTGTTTACAGGTGTGCTTTGTTTACCTGAGATGTTTGTTTACAGGTGTGCTTTGTTTACCTGAGATGTTTGTTTACAGGTGTGCTTTGTTTACCTGAGATGTTTGTTTACAGGTGTGCTTTGTTTACCTGAGATGTTTGTTTACAGGTGTGCTTTGTTTACCTGAGATGTTTGTTTACAGGTGTGCTTTGTTTACCTGAGATGTTTGTTTACAGGTGTGCTTTGTTTACCTGAGATGTTTGTTTACAGGTGTGCTTTGTTTACCTGAGATGTTTGTTTACAGGTGTGCTTTGTTTACCTGAGATGTTTGTTTACAGGTGTGCTTTGTTTACCTGAGATGTTTGTTTACAGGTGTGCTTTGTTTACCTGAGATGTTTGTTTACAGGTGTGCTTTGTTTACCTGAGATGTTTGTTTACAGGTGTGCTTTGTTTACCTGAGATGTTTAACACACGGTCACAAGACTTTTATTAAAAATAATTTTTATGTTTCTGTAATGTTCAGTACAGTTCATGTTTTAACACACCTGTCTTTTCATGAACAACTTCTAGTCCTTTGGATAGAGGACTGCAACCAGAGGCATATCCCGTTAAATTTGATGATGATGCAGGAGAAAGCCCTCAAAATTTACGAGGATATCAAAGCAGAGATGGGGGAGGGCGTGGAGGTGCCCGACTTCCATGCGTCACGGGGGTGGTTTAATCGGTTCCGACAAAGGGCTAATTTGCACAGCATAAAAATCCAAGGTAAGTGAAACATTTCATCTGTGCTTTAATTTTTAACACAGTGTACAGTAACATGTGGTTAATCTTGTCCTGTGTGTGTTTTTTTTCACCAGGAGAGGCAGCAGGTGGTGATGCGGCGGCAGCAGCCGCATTCCCAGAAAAACTGGCAGCCATAATAAGGGAGGGGGGATACACACCGCAGCAGGTGTTCAATGTTGATGAGACTGGTCTATTTTGGAAGAGGTTGCCCGACCGCACCTACATCAGCAGGGAGGAAAGAACAGCAGCGGGCCACAAAGTGGGGAAAGACAGGATCACGTTGCTGTTCGGAGCGAATGCTGCTGGTGACTGCAAGTTAAAGCCGCTGTTGGTAAACCATTATGAGAACCCCAGGGCCTTACACCGTATGAATAAGAACGAACTGCCGGTGTATTGGGCATCCAACCGTAAGGCCTGGGTTACCCAAGAGGTGTTCTCAAAATGGTTTACCCAACATTTCATCAAGGATGTACAGCGCTACTGCAAACGACTGCGCATTCGCTTTAACATCCTGTTGTTGTTGGACAATGCACCGGGTCACCCCGCAAATCTGACTGACCTCAACCAAAATGTGAGGGTGGTGTACCTGCCACCCAATACCACCAGTCTCATCCAGCCAATGGACCAGGGGGTGATATCGACCTTCAAGGCCTACTACCTTCAGAGGGTCATCCGCAGTGCTTTGTTGGAAACAGACGACTCTCCAGAGTTCACGTTAAAGGACTTCTGGAAGAAGTACAACCTGCGCCATGCTCTCCGTCACATTGATGAGTCCTGGCTTCAGGTGAGGGAGAGCACACTTAACGGTGTGTGGAAAAAGCTCTGTCCACAGTTTTTTGATCCCTCACTTGAGCCCGTGGACTCAATCAGCAGTGTGATTGAGAGTGTGGTGGAGATGAGTAGGAGGATGCAATTGGAGATTGAGGCTGAAGATGTTCGGGAGTTGCTGGCTGAAGAAGGCGAGGAGCTTACGACTGCGGACCTGCAGCAGCTGGATAGGCAGCCGGTAGAGGAGGAGGAGCAGCAAGAAGAAAGGCCAACCGCTCCGGCCAAGGTCTTCACGAGGCAGGTCTTGGCCAAGATCTTTAAGGAGCAGCAGCACGTCTTGGACCAGTTGGAGGCACTGGACGAGGATGGGGAGAGGTTCGCCAGGGCCTCCCGAGCTGTCCGTGACGGTCTGGCTTGTTACCAGCAGATCCTAGAGGATAAAAAACAGGAGGCCGCGCAGATCAGCATGCTGCAGTTTGTAACGAGGGGCACTGCAGCCACGGGCACTGCAGCCACGGCCACTGCAGCCACGGCCACTGCAGCGACTCTAGGATCTGCTGGAGCAGCAGAAGCAGCAGAGGAAATGCCATCCACCTCTGCTGCTGCACAGCCATCCACCTCTGCTGCTGCAAGCCAGCCGTCAATGGACATCTCCATCTCCAGATCCAGCTCACCCTCTCCCCAATAAACATCCCTCCGTCCTTCCCCTGCACCTGTCCCCAAAGGTAAAGAAATGTTGCATTTATATTTTGATTTTCTGTTTTATTTTATGTTACTTCATCTGTTAACCCACCTGTCTCTGTTCATGTCCACAGACGTCTGCTGCTCCTGCTCCTCCTCCTCCTCCTCCTCTCCACTCCAGTCATTCAGCCAGCCAGCCTCTGCACCCCTCCACAAAGGTAATGAAAACTTGCTTTTACTTTTTGATTTTGTGTTTTGTTTTTATGTTACTTCATCTGTTAACCCACCTGTCTGTGTTCATGTCCACAGACGTCTCCTCCTCTCCAGCCAGCCTCTGCAACACCTACCTTCACTGACCTCCTGCTCATCTCCCACTAACCTGCACAGCTTCATCATCCAGGTACCGTACAGTACATAATGAAATGTGAATTTAATTTTGCTTTTCTGTTTAGTTTCATGCTACATTTCATCATCCACCTGTGTCTTGTCATGTCCACAGCATCCCTCCAAAGCATTGTGGAAAGGCCGCCCCCTGGTCCAAACATCAGCACACAAACATCACAGTAAGGACAAGTTGTTTTTGGATGTGTTTAATTTATCTGTAAGCACAACACCTTGCTGTCTGTGTGGTTTCATATGTTTCATTACAGTACAGTACATAATGTTAACTTACAAATTTCTGTTTTCTAACAGTGACACCTGCTGCGTTCCCTCCTCTCCTGGGTGTACTGGCATCACACTGACTGAGGGATTAACCCTCCTGGGTGTACTGGCATCACACTGACTGAGGGATTAACCCTCCTGGGTGTACTGGCATCACACTGACTGAGGGATTAACCCTCCTGGGTGTACTGGCATCACACTGACTGAGGGATTAACCCTCCTGGGTGTACTGGCATCACACTGACTGAGGGATTAACCCTCCTGGGTGTACTGGCATCACACTGACTGAGGGGATTAACCCTCGTGGGTGCAATGAAATCACACTGACTGAGGGGATGCTCCATGCCTCCTCCATGCCTCCTCCCATGTCAGACACCTGGACGCCTGTCTGACCACAGTCTGAACACCCGTGCGCTGCCTCCTCTCCTCCACATGAACGTGAGGCCTTTTCACAACTTGTGCATGTGTGTGTGTGGGGGGGTGTCATCTCTCTGTGTGTAATGTTCACTTCAACATGTGTGTTGTTTGTGTTCACAGACAGACCAGCTCTCCTGCCTCCAGTGGCATCACTGACCCATGTCAGACACCTGGACGCCTGTCTGACCACAGTCTGAACACCCGTGCGCTGCCTCCTCTCCTCCACATGAACGTGAGGCCTTTTCACAACTTGTGCATGTGTGTGTGTGGGGGGGTGTCATCTCTCTGTGTGTAATGTTCACTTCAACATGTGTGTTGTTTGTGTTCACAGACAGACCAGCTCTCCTGCCTCCAGTGGCATCACTGACCCATGTCAGACACCTGGACGCCTGTCTGACCACAGTCTGAACACCCGTGCGCTGCCTCCTCTCCTCCACATGAACGTGAGGCCTTTTCACAACTTGTGCATGTGTGTGTGTGGGGGGGTGTCATCTCTCTGTGTGTAATGTTCACTTCAACATGTGTGTTGTTTGTGTTCACAGACAGACCAGCTCTCCTGCCTCCAGTGGCATCACTGACCCATGTCAGACACCTGGACGCCTGTCTGACCATGCATACCTTCTGCATCCTCGCATCAGGACCAAACACTTGAACTGAACTCACATCCCTCTGAATGATGCTGCTTGTTCCTGCATCATCCTGCATCCTCCAGCATCCTCCATCACATCAGGACCAAACACTTGAACTGAACTCACATCTTACCTCTGAATGATGCTGCTTGTTCCTGCATCATCCTGCATCCTCCAGCATCCTCCATCACATCAGGACCAAACACTTGAACTGAACTCACATCTTACCTCTGAATGATGCTGCTTGTTCCTGCATCATCCTGCATCCTCCAGCATCCTCCATCACATCAGGACCTCACACCTGCCCTGAACTCATATCTTACGTCGGCTTCTCTGAACTCACATGTTCACATTGATGGTTGCACTGCTGCATAAGCAGTCCCATCTGATCCAGGTTTGAACAGCAACTTTTGACAACCAAAGAGACTACCTTCACTTCAATCAAAGTAAGGGAACTTTCTTTTTTATGCTGTTTCTGTGCTGGCTGGTTCTACCTTTCTAAAGTTCATGGAGTGGACACTACAGTATGGCACTGTTGTTTTTTTAAACATGATGCTTGCTACATCTTTCTGGAGGATGTCACTTGTTTCTGATGTTTGTTTGCAACATGATGCTGATGGATGTCATGTGTTCATGATGGGTGTGACTTGATTCTGATGGATTTGGCTTGTTCATGGTGGGTGTGAGTTGTTCCAGATGCATTTGACCGGTTTCTGATGGATGTGACACATGGTGTCACATGATGTCATATGGGTGTGACTTGGTTACAGTATTCAATGAAAGTACTGTACAGTACTGCTGGGCAGAAAAGCACTTTTGTACAGTAAAAACTGTACAGGTATGTGTTTATAGATGAATGTGTGGTGTAATGTGCTAGCTAACTGGTTGTAAATAAAGTGTTGTGCATGTTTAAGGATCAGTATGTACGCTTCTTCAGTGTCATGTTGATAAACGGGTGCTTGGCGTCTCGTTAGCGCCCTTTTTCCGATTTGCGAGCGATGTTCCGGTTTAACGAGAGCCACGTGGGTTTGTTCTAATTTTGCGAGCGATGTTCCGGTTTTACGAGAGCCGCGTGGTTTGTTCCAATTTGCGAACGATGTTCCGGCTTTACGAGAGCCACGTGGTTTGTTCCAATTTGCGAGCGATGTTCCGGTTTTACGAGAGCCACGTGGAGTTTTCCGATTTGCGAGCGATGTTCCGGTTTAACGAGAGCCGCGTGCGGCCGTTCCAAGTTACGAATTTTCGCTTTACGAGCGCCTCGTTGTAACGGAACTCGCTCGTAAGTCGGGGACTACCTGTACCTGTATGTCTCTGTAACTGAATGTTCGTTTTTTTTTTGTTGGACCTTGTTTTGTTGTTGTTTCCCAAATGATGTAAAATAAAAGTTTTGTCAAGTCTCAAGTCTCTCTCTCTCTCTCAGGTGATTGGGGAGGAGGAGCAGGGCAGCAATCCTGCCACTCCCACCACTAGCTCGAGGACTCCCACCCATACTTCCAGATCAAGAACACCCACTCCCATCCCCACGACTAGCTTGAGTGCCCCCCCCCACCAGCTCAAGAGCACCTACTCCCATCCCAACTACCAGCTCAAGAGCACCTACTCCCATCCCGAATACCAGCTCAAGAGCACCTACTCCCATCCCAACTACCAGCTCAAGAGCACCTACTCCCATCCCAACTACCAGCTCAAAAGCACCTACTCCCATCCCGAATACCAGCTCAAGAGCACCTACTCCCATCCCGAATACCAGCTCAAGAGCACCTACTCCCATCCCAACTATCAGCTCAAGAGCACCTACTCCCATCCCAACTATCAGCTCAAGAGCACCTACTCCCATCCCAACTACCAACTCAAGAGCACCTACTCCCATCCCGAATACCAGCTCAAGAGCACCCCCCCACCCCCCACCACCAGCTCAAGCGCACCTACTACCATCCCGACTACCAGCTCGAGAGCTCACACACATCAGATCATCGAGCGGATCGAATTGACTCATGCTGAGTGTCACAATAGACACGGGAACAGATATGGATGTGGGAGCGACTCCCAGTCCTGCCACTCCAAGCACATCATTCACTTGGTCTACAGGAAAATGATCTGGGAATCTCATGCACCACCTACGTCTGCCAGAGGCCATGAGTGAGTGCCTCCTCTTTTTGTTTACAAACTCAGTGAAACAGAAAGAGCAACTTGTCATTCCACCTCTGTATTTTCAGATCCGTACCTGGAAAGGTTCCGGTTGCACCATACCAATGTTCATGGAACGCCAAAAATGATGGAGGCAGAAAAGACTAGGATCAACTGCATCAAAGCCTTTCTGCACTATATGTCGTTGGGACATGTGCAGTCCGACTGGGTGTTCTTATACGATGTGGCCAGGGTCAGACGGTAAGACACGTTGTCTGACCAGACCCACGTGTTGTTACATACACTCGATCTCTCACCCCGTTTTCCTTCTACTCCACAGGTGGGTCCAATGCATGATGGAAAGTAGCAAGGAAATATCGACCTGTACTGTGAGATACTACCTTCACCACGTCTGTCAGTTCTTGGAATTTTTTACAAGGACTCGGCCCCAGTATTGCAGCATGACAAGGGAGCAGACGGCAGAGATCCTGCAGGTGCTCGAGAAGGCACAGAAGGATATGAGCAGGCCAATCGTAATTCACCAGAGCCGGGTGAAGAGGGCCAAAATGACCAAGATCCCTAAGATGGCCTCCATTTCCAGCTGCATCCGGTTGGCACCTGAGAGGGTGGAGGCACTGCTGGGTAGGTGTTTGCTCACTCTTTCTCACTGTTTTCTAACACAAACGTGCATAGTTCCCCGTCTTGGGGCTGTCTTTCATTCACACTGCTTTCCACTCTATCAGATAAGGTGGAGGCAGACCCGACTCGCACCACTGACTGTTACCTACTGTACGGCTACATGACTGCATACTGGGCGTGCATCAGCGGCCACAGGCCCAACGTATTTTTAAATATGACAAGAAGATAGACAATGCAGAAAAAAAACTGACAGAGAAGGGCACCCTGATTCATGTAAGTCAACGTAGCTCTGTTCCTAAAGATGAAAATTGATCATCGCAATAACCGTTTTGTCTCCATGCCCACAGGTTTCTGAGCACAAGACCACGCTCCAGTTTGGGGAAGCCAGCTTTGCTGTCACGGCAGTTTGTCCTTTTTAATATGGGCAAACTAGCAATGAAAAACAAACAGATACCTGAAACAGGCTTGGACCAAAATGGGACTTACGGGCAATGTTCCCTCTAAGTTGCGCGCATGCGCAATTGCGCACTGCTCGTACATTCTCTGCGCACAATAAAATATATGCAGCGCATAAGATCCAGCGTACTGTAAACCGAATGTCGCAGTATGTCCTACAGCCTTTGAACGTAGCACACAAAACCTGGGATCTGATTGTCTGGTGCTGCTGCCTGCCCTTATTTGGTTCACTTCACGTCATTTTCTTTCCGGTTCAGACCTCGGTGTTTGCTGGCTTGGTACACGCTAGTTGTAAATTAATGCATGCTCAGAAAGCAGCTTAAGGACGTTCTGATTGCTGATCTATCGTTCTCGTGGCCGCATGTACAAGCTTCCCGTTTCCCCTCTTCCGTTAAGAGGTGGAGTTCGGTGGCGAGTAAAGCGCGTTTTTATTTTATTTTTTACGCTTTCAGATTAAAATTCTAATACATTTTTGTTAGCTGCTACGGTTTCTCCTTGGCCGTTCGTTTGCCTGCCGTCCTGATTGTTCCCACTGGCGTTTCGCCTTCCATCTGGGTTGTCCATCGGCTACCGACTTGTTGTCCTGTTTGCTGGTTGGGTGCCTGCTGTGCATAACACCAGTGTGAGGCTGGTTGTGTCACCCGTCCTGTGTGGCTGATCTAGGCCGACTGATGTTCAGCTCGGATTAGAATTGCATTTCTATTAAGATGGGAAAAGGGATCGGTACATTATTGCAGGAGAGCGCAAAAGACAGAGAGAAAAGGAACGAGCTGTTACACAAAAAAAAATTCTGATCCTGAACAAGTTAAAGTACTCATTGATAATATTTTACTTGCTATCAAAATGAATGCATCAATGTTGTCAGTTCAACAAATCCATGATCACATGGCAAAGTATACGAGTATACCAGAAAGATGGCGAAGCAAAAACTATGCTTTTGAATTTGTGAACTCAATCAATGAGATCGTGCAGAATGAGACAATGTGCAATGTTAAAAATAACTTAAATAAAATAACATATTTAAAGCAAACTCAAGGAAGTTGCTGCTGTAATCAGATTCTTTTATTAAGCCATGTACTTCTATGATCCTAGGTTTATAACCGGTATAGTACGTACTGGTGTGTGGCCATAGAGCGCACTCCTGATGTTGCTCATAGTGGTTCTCAGTGTGCTCAGAGAGCTTGTGTGTATACCCAGACACATGAAAAATTAAAGGGAACATTGCTTACGGGTGATATAAATTTCACCCTCATCAGGACCGCCCTGGCCAAACCTGTACGTACGTGTCTATTGCACGTTATTCTGTACATGTGCACGTTTTGGTCGTGACAGATCTTTGCACTCTTTCCAAGTCGGTGTTGCCAGAGGACGCAAGGAAAAAGGTCAGCATGTCGATGTGCCACGACACAAAGACTGCTGACCGTTTCTACGCGCGTAATCCGACTTTGGATGAGGCCAAGAAGGTCAGATGAGAAATGACCATCATGCTTGCCGCACCTATCAAGGAGGGATCTTTGTCCAAAAAGCACAAGATAAAAAAAGGCCCCTCATAGGAGAAACCAGTGCCCCCCATCCACAAAGCCAAGAAGGCAAGGTTGCAACACACGGACTCAGAATCGGACTCTGACCCTGACAAAAACCTGCCTGTGCCTTACCAAGAGTCTGGCACGTCGTCCAGCTCTTTCACCTCTCCCAGCTCATCCAGCAAGGAGTCGGCTGGCAAAAAAGAGCAGAGACAGCAGACCTCCAAAAAGGGCACAAAGAAGCCAATTAAAGAACAACTGCAGCAGACTCCCAAAAAGGGCAGAATTATGCCTTGCAGGATAAAAATTAGCCCATTTAAAATGACCATGCAAAAGCTTGAATTGCAAAAACAGGCACAGCAACGAGTCAGAAGAGCCCCGAATAAGTGAGCCTGTTGCTCTCTTATTCATTTTAAATGTAAACAGATCTTCAAGTTTTAGTTGTAAATTGTTAAATTTTATTGTTTAAAAGTTTTAATATTCAAATTGTAATGTTCAGTAGTTTTAGATGTAACTAGTTAGTGTGCCTTTTAACTAATCCTTTTATAACTCTATTACCAGTCCTGTTTTTGTTTAAATACTCCTTTTATTATTGTTTCATTTCCAGACAAGTAGTATTAAGTCAAGTAAGTTCTGATTTTTATAAATCATTTGATATTAGTTATTTCAAGCCAAGTAGTTTTTAGTCAAGTAAGTTCTGATTTTTATAAAACATTTGACATTAGTTATTTCAAGCCAAGTAGTTTTTAGTCAAGTAAGTCCTGTTTTTTTTTTAATGGTTTTGATATTGTTTTATCACGGGGCGGCCGTGGTGTGGTGGTAATGGCAGTCGACCCCTGAACGGAGGGTTGGAGGTTCGAATCCCGCATCCGCCCACTACGTGTCGTTGTGTCCCTGGGCAAGACACTTAACCCCGAGTTGCTCCCGGTAGGTCTGGATGACGCCTTGCAAGGCAGGCTACCACTACCGGTGTATGAATGTCTGAATGAATGGGTGGATGGTTGGTATTGTAAAGCGCTTTGGGGTTCCTCACAGGAGGCTGGAAAGTGCTATATAAATAAGCTCCATTTACCATTTATTACTATCCATTTATTGTGTTATACTATGTTCTGGTAAATAAACAGGTTTTTTCTTGTTTCAGTTGCTTCAACCTTTGAGTCCTTCTAGCAAAACTTGTCACAGGGCAAATCCAAGTCTTTGGTATTTTCGGTGCCCTGTGCCTTTCTGGAACCACTTTAATGTCTAACTTGGGCATGAATGGTACCTGAGGGGCACAGTAAATACTTTATAATTTAGAATTACAATTGCGAATGAACCGTGCCCTTCTCGTACATCACCATGCCATTTTCCGTGCCCTTACGATACCACCTTATGCCAATGGGCACAGAATGGTCCCACATAAGCACAGATGGGGGCATTGTAAGGTACAAGACGGGCAAAGCCAATACTTTATAGTGTGAATACCATTGTGAATGGATCATGCCCATCTCGTGCCTTACCATTCCCCCATCCGTGCCCCTATGGTACCATTCTATGCCCATCCCACATGGGCATGGGCACTAGAAGGCACGAGACGGGCACAGCCCATAATTTGCGATATTAAATTACCAATGCGAATGGACCATGCCCGTCTCGTGCCTCACCATGCCCATATCCGTGCCCCTATGGTACAATTCTATGCCCATCCCACATGGGCATAAAAAAGGCACGAGACGGTCACGACCAATATTATGAATTACCATTGTGAATGGACCATGCCTGTCTCATGCCTTATAATACCCATATCCGTGCCCCTATGCTACCACATGGGCACGGCCAAGTGGCACATGATTGCGTTACTCAGCGACCCTTAGGTTTTACATTGATGAACGTGACTCTCAAGCCTGGGCTCCTCCGAGCCGCTTCCTGCTCTCCCCCACCCCGCCTCTGAAACTAGGTGACAGTTCAATTTCATTAAGGTCTTTACAGGCAAGGATGGTATCTGAAGGGCACAGCCAATACTTCACTCAGCGAACCCTTTGCCGGAGAAACGTCAAATTTTGAACCGGCCGTAACTCTGTCAGTTTTCGAGCTACGGACACCGAAAAGTGCAGAGCTACGGGCCACACCTCCATTTTTGACAGCTCCAGGAGCCATAAGGGCATGGCCCATACATCACAGTGCAGCCATAAGGGGCACGGCCCATACGTCACAATAAGGGGCACGGCCCATACGTCACAATAAGGGGCACGAGACGGGCACGGCCAATACTTTGCGATATTGAATAACCAATGTGAATGGACCGTGCCCGTCTCGTGCCTTATCATGCCCCCATCCGTGCCCCCATCCGGTACGATTCTATGCCCATGGGCATAGAATGGTCAGGGACACGACAATGGGTACCAGAAGGCACGAGACGGGCACGGTCCATATGTCACAAGCTAACCATAAGGGGCACTTGCCAGCATAAGAGGCACAACCCATACGTCACAAGCCAGCCATAAGGGACACGGCCCATATATCACAAGCCAGTCACAAGGGGCATAGTTTCTCCCGGTAGGACTGGATGGCGCCTTGTATGGCAACCTACCGCTACCGGTGTATGAATATGTATATGATCAAGTGGATGGCTGGTCTGTAAAGTGCTTTGGGGCCCCTCACAGGGGGCTGGAAGGCGCTATATAAGAAAGCTCCATTTACCATTTACCCAAGTTGCAGGTTTGTAGGTATAAGTTATTATGATATGGGTTATAACAGGTAAGAACGTTACTTGACTGGCATGGCCAGATGGCACAAGTAGGTACGAGATGGAGACTGTCAATTTAATGTACAATAACTGATCTTCCTATGGTATCAATATGGGTGGCTGTGGTCGAGTGTGGCCAATCCAATGCTAGAGTTGGGGTTGCAATTCCAACAGCAATCACATGCCTTAGTCTTGGACAAGACACGACTAACTAGAGAAGGTGCTGCACATGCACAGTCCCTTTACCACTTTGATAGGCAATATTGGTACCTGAGGAACAGAGCCATGTCTTTCTAATGTTTTTGTGAACAATGCCCATCTTTTGCCACTTTATGCTGCTAAATGGGCACAGAGTTACCCAGAAGGAGCATGGCCAACTGGAAAAGTTACAGTTAGGGGGGCACGGTCCATACATCACAAGCCAGCCATAAGGGGCATGGTCCATATGTCACAATGCAACCATTAGGGACACAAGCCAGCCATAAGGGACATAGCCCATACATCCCAATGCAGCCATAAGGCGCATAGCCAATACTTTATATTATGAATTACCAATGTGAATGGACCGTGCCCGTCTCGTACATTACCATGCCCCTATCCGTGCCCATGTGGGACCATTCTATGTCCATGGGCATAGAATGGTCCCACATCAACACGGACACCAGAAGGCACGAGACGGACACGATCAATACTTTGTGATATTTAATTACCCTTTTGAATGGACCGTGCCCGTCTCGTACCTTACCATGCCCCCATCCGTGCATAGAATAGTCTCACATGGGCACGGCTATGGGTACCAGAAGGCACGAGACGGGCATGGCCCATACGTCACAAGCCTGCCATAAAGGGCACTAGCCAGCCATAATGGACATGGCCCATATGTCTCAAGCCAGCCATAAGGGGCACTAGTCAGCCATAAAGGGCACGGCCCATAGATCACAAGCTAGCCATAAGGGGCACATGTCAGCCATAAGGTGCATGGCCCATACGTCACAAGCCAGCCAGAAGGGGTATATTCGCTACCCAAGTTGCACGGCCTATGCATATAAGTTATTATGATATGGGTTATAACAGGCAAGAACGTTACTTGACTGGCATGGTCAGATGGCACAAGTAGGTATGAGATGGAGACTGTCAATTTAATGTAGAATAACTGATCTTCCTATAGTATCATATGGGTGGCTTTGGCCGAGTGTGGTCAATCCGATGCTAGAGTTGGTGTAGCAATTCCAACAGCAATCACATGCCTTAGTCTTGGAAAAGACACGACTAACTAGAGAAGGTGCTATGCATGCACAGTCCCTTTACCACTTTGATGGGCAATATTGAAAGTGCTGTGCATTTACAGTCCCTTTACCAATCTGATGGGCGATATTGATACCTAAGGAACAAAGCCATGTTTTCTAATGTTTTTGTGAACAATGTCCATCTTTTTGCCACTTCATGCCGCTAAATGGGCATGGAGTTACCTAGAAGGAGCATGGCCAACTGTTTGGAAAAGTTACAGTTGGGGGGCAAGGCCCATATATCACAAGTCAGCCATAAGGGGCATGCCACATACGTCACAATGCAGACTTTAGGGTGACAAGCCAGTCATAAGGGACACGGCCCATACGTAACAATGCAGCCATAAGGGGCACAAGTCAGCCATATGGGGCACGGCCCATATGTCACAATGCAGTAGCCATGAGGGGCACAAGCCAGTCATAAGGGGCATGGCCCATACATCATAATGCAGGGGCACAAGCTGGCTATAAGGGTTAAGGCCCATACGTCACAATGTAGCCATAAGGGGTACAAGCCATCCATAAGGGGCACGACCCATATGTCACAATGCAGTAGCCATGAAGGGCACAAGCCAGTCATAAAGGACATAGCCCATACATCACAATGCAAGGGGTACAAGCTGGCCATAAGGGGCACGGCCCATACATCACAATGTAGCCATAAGGGGCACAGGCCAGCCATAAGGGGCACGACCCATATGTCAATGCAGTAGCCATGAAGGGCACAAGCCAGTCATAAGGGACATAGCCCATACATCACAATGCAGCGGCCGCGTGCCCCTCTTCTTGCCCATCCGATAGGGGCCTATTCGATACCCGAGGGGCACAGCCCATGTGTTTGTAATGGTGTGTGTCCCTCACTGTGGACGGTGCCCGTCTCGGAACGCTTGGTGCACGCGCATGGGCATGGATTGACCTGAATGGGCACGGCCTGCGTGCCCGACCAAGTAGGGGCAAATAAGGATACATGATGGGCACGGCCAATACTAGGCATGTAAATGTACACGTGGGTGTACCGAACCGTTTCGGTACAGCACGTTCGGTTCACCTGCGTACCGTTTCGGTTATTTTTTTCACTCATTGAACGTTAATATATGCGCCGCGGAAAAAAAATTCCTGGGCGGGTTTCAGCACAGAGCTATTTTCACGTAGCATGCGCAGCATTAGCTGTTAGCTTCTCGCTGCGGTCTCCTGTTTGTTAACGTAATGGTTTTCTTGTTAAAAAACAAGCACACAAAGCTATGTGTGTAGACGTTGTTTTACAAGACTGGATCTGCAGCAGACAACATGTCTAACGTGAACTCGTTTGAAACGACTTCATCCGAACGTGAACGAAGAAACAGCAGCTGTTACAAACGGTGCTAACAGCAGCTGCATTAAAGCTACTCCATCAGGTAATTCAGAGCAGTCCAGAGCAATAACACAAACTGTATGAGTTTTTAAATCTCTGATTCTAAGTCTTAATGTTTTTTATGCGCAGTTGTTCCTCGCTAGGAGACATTCATCACGTCAACACTTAGTCAAAAAGTTCAGCTCTTTATGAAAAAACTAAAACTGATGTCAACAAGTCCTGGAGCAGATTAAAGCCCTTTTCCCTTGGATTGGTTTGTACCTTATGGTTAGTGTTGGTGAGTTTTGCCTGCAGTAATCTTTTTTGGTTTCTCATTTTAGGTAGTCATTTATTTAGCAGGTATTCCATTTAGTACTAGGTTTCTTTGCTCTAATATAATTTAATAAATGCCATTTTTATTTACCGTATTTTTCTGATTATAGGTCGCACCTTTTTATGGTTTTTTTTCAAGGCCTGCGACCTATATATTTATGGATTTTTTTCCATATTTTTAGACCAATTTTTGACTCAGATATGAGCCTTTTTCACTTTGGCAGAAAATTGTGCAGTACCACTTTTGGCCGCTAGGGACACTGTGCAGTACCACTTCCAGAGGAGTACATCGACCCAAGAAGAAGAAGAAGACAGTTTCCAGCTCATGTGTCCGAAAAAAGCTCCTCTGCTCGGACTGATTCTGTCGGCCTCCTGGTCTGGATGTAGCTGTTAGCTCTGTGTTTCTTAGCGGTTTATTTCAGGGTATATGCAGAAATTCCAGAGTTGAATTTAATACCTTTTAATACCTTTTTAATACCATCAACATATTTTTAATACCATCACGGCACCGAGCTGTAACCGTAGCGGCAACCTGTTGTACTTCAGTTTAGAGCAACTAATTGTAAAGTGATAGATTACTGTCATTTTCTTCCTAAACTTTGGTAGTAAATGTAGTTTTATAACAATTACTGGATACATCAATTTGCTTCTTGCCTCAATAAAAGCACTGACCTACTTGTTATTTAAATCTAACCCAAGAGAAAAAGTTTAATTATTCCCACACATAACATATCTCTAATGGCAAACAAAAGCTGTAAACTTGAAAACAGAACAGTTTAGTTAAAATAATTCAACACTGAACACATGCATAATTCAAAAAGAGAGGTAGAAAAATAATAACTACTGTATTTTTCATCCTGTAAGTTGCAGTTTTTTGCATAATTTACATGCCTTGCAACTTATAGGACGAAGTGACATATTTATAGATTTTTTCCCCATATTTATAAACCATAACACTGAAATATGACCGTTTCATTCATTCTGACTGAAAAAAAAAAAAACTATGGCATGCTGTTGGATCATGTAATAGGAAAACGTGCCTATAATGACAAATTTAAAAAAGTTCAAGACAAAAACAACTGGACTTTATTTATTATACTATTTATTATACTATTATATTATACTTTATTGTTTTTTTATTGCACTTTTTAGAATTCACCATGTCCTGGATGACTGAGAATCTTCACTAGCTATTAATGACTCAATCGGCCTGCCATACTCTCCCCACCTCTCTGCATGAACCTTCAATCCAGCAGCAAGCTGCACCGCCCCGGCGAAAGGCAGCTAATTTGACCATTAAAGTGCATTTATTAAGAAAATGACAGACAGAAAAACACCTCTGCTATAATTTCGAGCTAACAAATAATTGTTTAGGTAATTTTCTTGTTAAATGTCGGCGAAACGAGCCGCGCTCCTTTTTCCTGTTTGTCACCGCTGAGCGATGACGGAGCACACAGGCACTGAGGCAGCGACACTTAAAAAAAAAATAAAGCCGATTTAACCATTAAAGTACATTTATTAAGAAAACGTTAGACTGAGACACCCCTTTTGCTATAATTTCGAGCTAACAAACAATTGTTTAGGTACATTTCTTGTTAAATGTCGGAGGATAAAGCCGTGATCCTTTCCTGTTTCTTTTTACAGACATGATACCAGCTGTAGGTGCGCGCGCACACCGACTGACGATATGACGTCTTTGTTTTAGCTAAGGTCCTACTTGGAACATAAAATTAGAAAAGATAAATAAATTCACAGACCTTTTTTAGACGACAGAACAAGAAAAATATAGTTGTGTAGGTTTTTAAAAAATTAATACCTCGTCAGATGACGTTTATTACTTTTTAATACTTTTTAATGGCCTTAATTTGTGTTAATTTCATTTACTACCTTTTACTACCTTTTACAACCCCGCGGATACCCTGTTATTTGCAAGATAAGTCAAGAACCACTCAGCGGATTTTTCTGAAACTTACAGAATGGAATCACAGTGTGGACGTTTACAAGTAAGTAGCTTTATTAGATGTTTGAGATTAAAATAAAAACGATCTTTTATTAGCATACGGTAGCTCCTGTTAGCTTGTGGTTGTATTTCTGTTTCTGTTATAAATAGCTTCGAAACCAATCGGTTTATATTTTTTTCTGCTTACAGAGTGTAATTACAAGGCTTTAACGTACGTAACTATGGCTGGATGAATCATTTGACATAAAATTCGATTTTTTTTTATTTGTTTTCTGAGAGGCGAACTTCCCGTGTTTTTTTATTTTTTATTTCAGTTTACTTCTGTTTGCTTATAAATAACTTCTAAACCACTCGGTGTATATTTTTTCTGCTTACAGAGTGTAATTATAAGACATTAATGTACGTAACTATGGTCTATAGAAAACATTTGACTTAAAATTCGATTTAAAATTCGATTTTTTATTCGTGTTTTCTGAGAGGCGGACTCGTCTCATGTTAGCTTCTGTTAGCTTCAGGCAGACATTAGCAGCAGAGCTCAACACTCGGTCCATATTGCCAGGTTGACTCAGCAGTCACGCGGCACGTCAGTAGTGGATGACGCGTTACGTCGGCGGTGACGTGGGTGCGACCTATTTATGGATTTTTCCAATTTTTTGGCAATAATTGGTCACTGCGACCTATATTCCGGTGCGACCTATAATCCGAAAAATACGGTAACCAGAAAATCCTTGTGTGGTCTCCTTTAATTCTTACTTCCGCTCTCGGCAAAGCAAGTCGCATATCTTTTTGCTCCTACCCTCCATAAGTTTTCTTCCTCCCTGCTTGCTTTTTGTCTCGTCCGTGACTCTTCAGCGCTCACTCGAACCAATTTGCGATGGATTTAATAAATTGGGCTGTTTCCTCTATAGATAAGATTTTTTCCACGAAGCGGACCGGGCCAGGAGAAGCGGTCTGCCCCTCTGACACGCACGCTGTCGGATACATGATGGACTCGTGGGGACAGTGGCAACCTATGTGTTTGACCGTCTTGTCTGTCGAAGACGTGGAAGATTTGTGGATTATTGGGATATTGGTGGCAGCTGCTCTGTTTTTTGGCGTCAGCGGAGCTGTCTGCTACTGGAAGATCAGGAAGACTTCGGCGGCTATCAGCGCGCTGGCCAAACTTCCTGATCAGCAAGATTCTCTGATCCGGGCTGTGAGCTCCTCATCCCAGCTGTTGTACGAACTGAACCGCACGATGGGAGCGGCGGTAGACCACCGCGGACCTGCGGTGCGTTTTGGAACTCGTTTACAGCCGCCCGGCCTCAATCAGGGCACAGATGGGGGTTCGTAGCTCGGAACCTCATATGATTCGGCGATTTTGGACCTGAACAGCACCTGGACTTGGAAGGCTGCAGTCAAAAGAACACTGTGGCCTGGATTGAAGATAAACAAAAGGACTATCTAATCTGGTTTCTGCACGACCTTGAAAAGAAGAAGGCTGTGTGCTGGAAATTATTCTCCTGGAGTGAAGCTGAGAGACCTTGCTGACCCCCCCCCCAGAGATCTCTGTGGGTGCGCTCGGAGGCGCCGAGCTGAGACAACTGCTGAACTGTGCTATCTGAATGTTGCTCACAGACTCTTTGATCTCCTTGCATGTCGTCAAACTGCAACAATGTCGTGTCTGGTTGTGCTTAATGCTGATAGAGTTTTTGGGACTTTATCATAGAGTGTCTTAAGGCAATCTTTGATAGATTCTTTTTTTGAATATCACAAATGATACCTATTGTGTTTTCCTTTTTCCATATCTGATTTGACCTTCATCCGGAGACGGATGAGAGCGGCCGCGCTGAAGAACATGTCATGTGTTTGAATATGCTGCAGCTTTACATTCTCTCCCTCTTCTGGACGACTGTGTATACATTATCACGTTGTATTGGTTAACTGGTGCAATGTTAATAAAAGCTCTTGTATCTTGTATCTTAATGTTACCCCACCAAATGAGCCTGGTGGACGTAACAAAAGTGATTAATTTTAATGATTGTTTGTTTCAAGTTATTTTATAGTCTTTTAAATAATGAGGTGATAAGAATTTTTTTCTTCTTTCTATACTCTTTTCATTCATTGTTTTCTTTTTGATGAAATTGTTTTATTTTGTCTCTTTTTAATGAATGAATAAATAAAAATATTAAATAGCTTTACATCAGCTAAGTTCATGGCATAAACCAACACAGACATGTTCCTGTTTTTAGTATTTTACATTGCTTTATAATGTGTGTGGGAGGGTTATACAGTTTTCTTGTAATTTTTAATTAATATGCTTTTTTATAATTGTCTACTGTTGTACTGATAAATATCTCCTGGAGGGTAAACTATATCTTGGACTGCGGTCAAGTTAGTTTTACGTTGGACAGTCGAGCTCCGTGGCTTCAGCGAGACGCCACTCTCGCTGAACCGAAGCAAAGGCATCCCGACACTGCCAGCGGGGTGGAAGGGCAGGCGGAGAGCAGCTGCCCGAAATCAGAGTGCCCACCCCGGATTGAACAAGAAAAATACACTGCTGAAGCCCTGGAGCTCGAATGTCCAACGTAAAACTAACTTGGCCAAGGTGTAATGTGGCGCTATGACTCTGCAAACATTGAACGTTGCTATCTTACAAAGTTTAGTGTAAAATACTTCCATACAGCGGACATGTTATGATGAAATGATGGCTAGCTGTTAGCTATGATGCTACTCACCCAGTCCTCACGCTGTAGCTGGCTGCAAACTATAAAATGGATTTCCTGAATGTGAGGCGGGTCTTATTACTCTGGGTTCATGAGACACGCCTTCGTTCAGGAAATCCATTCCACAGCTTGAAGCCAACGTGCATCATGGATCGGAAAGTATCTTCAGGTTGGATCAAAAATCCGATACGTAAATTAGGCTGTATCGGAGGCCAATACCGATACCGGATCGGCCCCATCCCTACTAGAAACTAGATAAATACTGGGTAAGAGTTGGTTTTTGCAGTGTATGTTCATTACCAAATATTTTCATGTTCATTCATATACTGTAATTTGTTTTTCAAAATATGTTCCTTTGTCGAAAATCTTCCTACATCAAATTGGAGCAAGATCTTCTGAAAGACCTCAAAGAAGACTCAGTTCTTTAGGGTAGCACAAGTTAACTGCATATATAACCTCCATCAAGACTGCACATGCCGATGCAGAGTCATCCAGGTCCTCAAGTAGTTCCACTTCTTCCACCACAAGCCCAATGTCTGATGGAGTTGTGGCATCTCCTCCCTCCACCTTTATACTGTAGATTCCCACAGTAAGTTGTTCAATAGCCATCTCTGCAGTTGGCCCATCTGAATCCTTTATCAAAGTAAAATAGAGATAAAACCAATGAACCACTGAAATACTAAAAATGATTTCAAATAATTTTGTGCAGTGCATCCAAAAAGTGTTAACATCGCTTCACTTTTTCCACAAAATTCTACAAATACACCAGTATTACATTGTTAAAAACAGTTTGTGTTTTGTAAATTTATTAAAAATAGAAAACCAAGAAATTACATTTACATAAGTATTCACAGCCTTTACTAAACCAGCCACTAGGGAGCACAAGCCAGTGCATCTCTTGTGCCGGTCCCAAGCCCAGGTAAATGGTGAGGGTTGTGCCAGGAATGGCATCCAATGTAGAACACTTTTGCCAAAACCATAATGCGAGTTCATCAATCGGTCGAGGCCCAGGCTAACGACGACCGCCACCGATGCTGTTGACAAACAGGGTGCCAGCGGAAATTTTGCTACTGTTAGTCGAAGACCCCGAGGAGGGAAACGTGTCAGGAGACAGAGGGAGAGGAGGAAAGTGAAGAATGTAGTAGAGGTGAAGAGAAGGTAGAAGGTGCCTGAAGGTAGAAGTAGAAGGTCTGATGCTAAACATAGTCAGTGTTTATGCTCCACAGGTTGGATGTGATGGGGAGGAGAAAGATACATTTTGGAAAGATTTGGATGAAGTGATAAGAGTATTCCCAAGGAGGAAAGAGTGGTGATCGGAGCAGACCTGAATGGACATGTTGGTGAAGGAAACAGAGGGGATGAGGAAGTGATGGGTAGGTTTGGTGTGTAGTGATATATGTACAGGTCAGATTTACTGACTGTACAGTACACCAGATGTAAGAATTAGCAGGATATACCTGACAACCTTATCATCAAATATAAACGAGTTCTCTCTTTTTAAGGAATTTACCGATAAATTGTGTGGTGTGATGAGATGTAACGGGCATGAAACGTTAATTTATGTTGGTTCAGCAGAACTGAACCATTTATTTTAACAGAATCATGAACTTACATCAACATGTACAATGGATTGGTCCGGATTAATTTTCATATAAACTTAACTGTAGACATTCAATTTTGCAACAACAGACACAGGTAATGAGATGACATATTACTTTATATCTGTAGGCAAATATTTCTTAAAGTTCTGGCAAGAATAAGTTTAAGGAGAAGTTTAACATAAGAAGGAGGAAAGATGGACAGAGGGAGTGAATTATCTTGGATGTTTATAACCAGAGAACAGAGCGGCTCTTCGGTGGCATCAGCTAGACTTTCGTCCGCATTGAACATCAACGTTTTTACCTGTGCAAAGATTCTCTTCCTCTGCTCCAGTAAAAGAGTCCCAACCTTACGTGCACGGACCGTCCGTCCTGCTACGGTTTACAGGCTTCCAGCATTCATCTTACAGCGGCTTGTACAAATCCGCGTCAACCTCACCGAGGTAGCGACTACCAGTTCTGGTTTGGCTTTTCAAGATAAAAGATTTCTCGAAGGAATTTCATTTAAGTAGAGCTTTTTAGCTCTAGGACAGATTCATAGCCAGCAATGAATGAGTCCATAGCTGATGACGTGTCATTAGCGTTTGACCGACGTTCATCCAGCTCTCAGGCGAAACATCATAGTTCAATTTCACCAGCAGACTGAAGGAAAAGGATAGAAGTGGCACTTTAAAAAGGGAGTTTGACCGAGTAGTGCTCAGTTCCCTCATTGGCCAGTGGCACCGGGAGCAGGCGTGAATGAGGAGGTGCAGAGGAAGAGGTCAAAAAGGTTAGATGACGTCAGAAAAAAAGGATAAAAGTGTTAATTTTTGACGCCAGCATTTTATGATAAAACTGATTCATTTTATGATAATGCTGATTAAAAACCGTCTTAACACTTCAATAAACAAAACAAAATTTGTGAACACTGAACCCCATGGGGACAGAGGAGCAGCTGTGTGTGTGAGGGAACCGTTTAATCCATTTAAACTTGTTACGGCCAGTGGCCTTGTGTATGGTTTGTTTAGTCATTAAAAGATCTGCCATAAACTTTTGTCACCTGCACTTTAGGCTTATGTTTAAATTTGAGCATTTCAAACATTTTGTTTGGACTTTTAAGGGAGGAGGTGTTACATTTGTTAGGCTGTATGTGTTTTTCTTTCTCCTGCCCTTGTGTTTGTCTCCACAGATAGTAAGGAAGCTGGTGTCAATCTGCTTTGATTAGCTCCTCTCCACACATGGGCCAATCAGCATCCAAGGAGGCCTTGTATAAGCAGTCCACCTGAGGAACAGAGGCAGTCTCCAGAAGTCTCCAGAAGTCTCCACCTGAGGAACAGCAGGCAGTCTCTCCACCTGGCTGGCCCAGCTGATGCATGTCTCATTGTTGGTGCTCTGTGTAAAGGTTTGTGGTGGGAGTTAGAGGACTAGGTAAGTTTGGGGTACCCTGTACATTTCCAACACGTAGGTGATTTTCTGTTAAATACACCAGGTAAGTAGGTGGGTGCCACCCATGTAAGTTTTGATGAAACTTTTGTTAGATAAGGTTAGCAAGGCTTTTCTTTTCTATTTATTTTATGTAGCTTAGACTATAGTTAGGCCCTGTTTTGTTTTATTGTTTTCTCTGATTTGGCACCACCTAACTGTCCCTTTCTCCCCCACAGTTTGTATGAGACTCCAAGGGATTTTTGTGTTGGCTGTAAAATAAATCCCTTGTTTTATAACATTCACTTGGACTCTTGAATTTTTGTGGTTGTCATGTTACTCCCCTTCTCCTCACAAAAGGGGGGGCCGTAACAAGTGGGGGCTCGTCCGGGATATTTTTCCTGAGCTATAGACATCCACAATAATTTGAGATCCTTGTGTCTGTTTAGAAATTAGCTTCAGCTTAGAGGAGTTTGTACAGGCTCCTAGCCATGAAAAGCTGGAACTCTGTCGTAAGGACGACTTGTTATGTCTGGCTGAACATTTTGACATTCCAGTGAAACAAACATTTTTCAAAAGTGAAAAACATTGTTGTTCAAGGACTGGGTGAGATTAAAGTCCTTGTGGTCTCAGGCCAAATGGATGTAAATGTTTGTGATGATCCTTCTGTTGGTCTAGGACTCCCGCCTTTGACAGATGGAGGAGCGGCTGTGATGGCAACTCCCCCAAAGGGGTGGGCAGACCCACAGGTGCCCCCTGTGACTTTACCACGGTTCGATCATGTGTCGCCAGAAATCAGTG
This sequence comes from Garcialebias charrua, assembly GCA_038048925.1. Lineage (NCBI taxonomy): Eukaryota > Metazoa > Chordata > Actinopteri > Cyprinodontiformes > Rivulidae > Garcialebias > Garcialebias charrua. The sequence goes on from JBBPBX010041493.1 coordinate 24,273, forward strand.
GCTCCAGTGTTAAAGTCAAACTCAAGGTTTGGCTAGCTCGTCTACAGTTGGAGGCACAGGAGAGGGAATTGTGGTGACGAGTAAAAACAAGTTTGATGTCAGCAAGAATTGCTTTGGTACTTGCTCGTCTCCCTCTGCAGCTGCTCGTCTCCCTCTGCAGCTGCTCGTCTCCCTCTGCGGCTGCTCGACTTCGCCTCTGCGGGCGGCTGCTCGACTTCGCCTCTGCGGGCGGGTGCTCGACTTCGCCTCTGCGGGCGGCTGCTCGACTTCGCCTCTGCGGGCGGCTGCTCGACTTCGCCTCTGCGGGCGGCTGCTCGACTTCGCCTCTGCGGGCGGCTGCTCGACTTCGCCTCTGCGGGCGGCTGCTCGACTTCGCCTCTGGCTGGCTGCTCGACTTCGCCTCTGCGGCTGGCTGCTCGTCTCCCTCTGTGGCTACTCGACAACCCCTCTGTGGCTACTCGACAACCCCTCTGTGGCTACTCGACAACCCCTCTGTGGCTACTCGTCAACCCCTCTGTGGCTACTCGTCAACCCCTCTGTGGCTACTCGTCAACCCCTCTGTGGCTACTCGTCAACCCCTCTGTGGCTACTCGTCAACCCCTCTGTGGCTACTCGACAACCCCTCTGTGGCTACTCGACAACCCCTCTGTGGCTACTCGACAACCCCTCTGTGGCTACTCGACAACCCCTCTGTGGCTACTCGTCTCCCTTCTGCGGCTGCTCGTCCCCCTCTGCGGCTGCTCGACTACCTTTCGTACTCCCTCTGCGGCTGCTTGTTGTCTCCCTCTGCGGTTGCTCGTCTGAGTTTTCTTGGTTCCTAAACTTTTTGAGTTTAGATTTTAAGGGGGGAGGTGTTACGGCCAGTGGCCTTGTGTATGGTTTGTTTAGTCATTAAAAGATCTGCCATAAACTTTTGTCACCTGCACTTTAGGCTTATGTTTAAATTTGAGCATTTCAAACATTTTGTTTGGACTTTTAAGGGAGGAGGTGTTACATTTGTTAGGCTGTATGTGTTTTTCTTTCTCCTGCCCTTGTGTTTGTCTCCACAGATAGTAAGGAAGCTGGTGTCAATCTGCTTTGATTAGCTCCTCTCCACACATGGGCCAATCAGCATCCAAGGAGGCCTTGTATAAGCAGTCCACCTGAGGAACAGAGGCAGTCTCCAGAAGTCTCCAGAAGTCTCCACCTGAGGAACAGCAGGCAGTCTCTCCACCTGGCTGGCCCAGCTGATGCATGTCTCATTGTTGGTGCTCTGTGTAAAGGTTTGTGGTGGGAGTTAGAGGACTAGGTAAGTTTGGGGTACCCTGTACATTTCCAACACGTAGGTGTTTTTCTGTTAAATACACCAGGTAAGTAGGTGGGTGCCACCCATGTAAGTTTTGATGAAACTTTTGTTAGATAAGGTTAGCAAGGCTTTTCTTTTCTATTTATTTTATGTAGCTTAGACTATAGTTAGGCCCTGTTTTGTTTTATTGTTTTCTCTGATTTGGCACCACCTAACTGTCCCTTTCTCCCCCACAGTTTGTATGAGACTCCAAGGGATTTTTGTGTTGGCTGTAAAATAAATCCCTTGTTTTATAACATTCACTTGGACTCTTGAATTTTTGTGGTTGTCATGTTACTCCCCTTCTCCTCACAAAAGGGGGGGCCGTAACAAAACTTAATTAAATTTTTATTTTATTTTAGATGTTTTTATATAGGGAACTGTTAATTCTTAATTAAATTTTAGTTTATTTTAGCTGTTTTTATATAAAAGTCCAACCAAGGACTGGGTTTGCAAATTAGCCTGTGGCTAGAAAACCTGTGTACAAAACAACGGTTGCTTCGTTTTTAACATGTAACATTGTTTATTGTGCTGTCCTTGTTCAAATAAACTTGAATGGAATGGAAAACACTGTTGACCTGTAACTTTGATTAAACAACGTCTTCAATTATAAACATATTGAGTAATGCTGATAACATAAAGAAGATTATTCTTCTGATTATTTAATTAGGACAATAATAAAGAGTGAAAAGAGTCTCGTTGAAGTGATTAATGTCCTGGTTCCAAACCAAATGAGAGAACAGTATCACTGTTCTTTCTACACTGCAGGTTTCAAAGGAAAATGAATCATTATACATTTACAGGTAGTCCCCGACTTACGAGCGAGTTCAGTCCCTAGGGGGCGCTCGTATGTCAAAAATTTGTAAGTAGGATCACAAAAAATGTACAGTCACCAAGCACTTAGCCTATCCTAACAGTTTTTAAAGATGAAGGAGTGAGTTTAATTGTCTCCCTTTCACATAAAGGGAGCTAGCTCCCTTTAAGGGAATGGAGCCTGCATGGAGGAGGGAGACAATTCCACTCACTCCTTCATCTTTAAAAACTGTGTTAGGATAGGCTAAGTGCTTGGTGACTGTACATACAGTACTGTACATTTATCTATTTATTAAAAATATACTGTACTGTACAGTATATATATTTATTTTTTATTTATAAATAGATAAATGTACAGTACAGTACAGTACATCGTACAGTCACCAAGCACTTAGCCTATCCTAACACAGTTAAGGAGTCAGTTGAATTGTCTCCCTCCTCCCCAGCAGGCTCCATTCACATAAAGGGAGCTAGCTCCCTTTATGTGAAAGGGAGACAACTCAACTCACTACTTCATCTTTAAAAACTGTGTTAGGATAGGCTAAGTGCTTGGTGACTGTACAGTACTGTACATGTATTCATTTATTTTTAAAAAATTTTTTTTTTAAATGAGATGCATATTAGTCCGGGACCTCGTAAGTAAGAGCGCTCGTAAGTCGGGGACTACCTGTATATCTTTTATCATTCAACTATGTTCGTTGTTGCAAACAAAATGATAATTTAATGAAAATTTGTTTAAAAGGTGAGTTTAAAATTTGCGCCGTGTTTATTCACGGGAAATCCGATTACATGCGAATGCAACATCTGTGACGTCAGAGCAGGAATTTCAGTCTGCGGCTGCGTATAGAACGCAGAATCATTTTCTGCACGTTCGCCTATTTTTTTTGTACAACTTCAAAAATGCCCTTACGTTGGGTCGTATTTGGTTGTTCTAATATCATCAGTGAACAAGTGAGCCTTTTCACTTTCCCGAAAGATGAAATACTTTGGACAAAACAAACAAAGCTGTCCCTTTCGGAGCCCCCCTCGCTCCACCTAACGGTAAGGCAGAACCTGCTGTTTCTTGTTCAACCCCCTGAACTAACTTCTGCTTCCCAAACTGAAGACAAATCGCTCAAATCTAAACTTACATTGCTAAATTCGTCGGTTTATATAATGTGCGCTATTGTTATGTAAAAGGGGCATTCTAAGAGACATTCCTGCTCTGACGTCACAAAATTAGCAAGCGGAAGTACCTGGAAGTCACGTGAAGAAACAGCGCAAATTTTAAACTCACTTTAACAAATTTTCATTAAATTATCATTTTGTTTGCAACAACGAACATAGTTGAATGATAAAATATATATATGTTGTGCCAATTTATGCAAAGTTCAAAAATCATGTCACCCCACATTTAAGCTAAAATGCCTGCAGAGATAAGTTATAGTAAGACCCATAACTTTGTTCTGTTGTACCTAGAAGTTACGGACGTGTGATTTCATCTGCTGAAGTAAATTATAGGAAACGGTTACGTTTTGTAACCCCAGATTCTATGAGTGTAGCGTAGCCCTTTAAACCACACCTATTGGGTGTGTCCCTACGCTTCGCGCCAACTTTGAAGATTTTTAGTCCACGCCCACCTGCTGTGGGCCCACCTATGTCCACTATTAAACCAGGGTGGACTATAGTTCTGCTCCCAAAAAAGGCAATATTTTTCTTCTGCCAAATGAGAGCCAGGGAGGCCCAGGTTTAAAGGGCTACGCTACACTCATAGAATCTGAGGTTACAAAACGTAACCAACGTTCTATTTCGTGTAGCTCCGCCCTTTAAACCACGCCTATTGGGTTTAAAGGCGGAGCATGATATGGTCCATGCCTCACTGGGTCTAATTGGAACCATAACACACTAAGTCGCTAATACCACAAAAAGTATAAAAAATGCACTGTCGTTGAGAAACACAAGGTGCATTGTATATTCATAGTCTGGATGAAAACAACCCAAAGGGAATTACTTCTAACTGAAGGAAGTTTGAACCATAATAACCATCAATAAAAGACAGAAACGTTTTGCGACTTCCGGATGGCGGAGGAGCGAGCAACAGCTTGATTCCTGAGCTCCCAGACGGTCGACTTAATAATAATAATAATAATGAATCCAATTTATAACGCACTTTTCATTAATGAAAATCTCAAAGTGCTACAAGGAGCAACAGAATTAAATGACAATAAAACAAATAATAAAACAATTAAAATCAATAACAATATCAGCTAAGATCAAAAGTAGAATCATGAGGAGGTAGAGTATGCTTGGTCGAAAAGAAAGGTCTTCAAGTCGCTCTTAAAGTCAACCACAGACTGTGGGGCTCTTAGACAGTCAGGAAGAGAGTTCCACAGGCGGGGGGCAGCCACACTGAAAGCCCGGTCTCCCATGGTCCTTAATTTGGTTCTCGGAAT
>JBBPBX010041494.1:0-11241 GCA_038048925.1 Garcialebias charrua
AGGCTCCAGGCGGCGGTCCTCCGGTTCGCTCACGGCGCTCGGCCCAGCTCGAAGCTCCAGGCAGCGGTCCTCCGGTTCGCGCACGTGCTCGGCTTCCTCCGGTTACAGTAGCTTGGATGCTAGCTCAGTTAGCACAGCACGTAGCTCCGATGCTAGCCCAGCTCGTTGCTCCCAACAGCGGTACACCGGTACTTGCACAGCGCTCAGCCTCCTTCGGTCTGCACTCAGAGGTCTGCACACGATACCTGTCGACGGCTTTTCAGTCCGTGCGACGTTAAGCCTTCTCTGGTCGCGGTAGCTTCAGGTCGGCTAGCCAGCCTAGCCTGTGGCTCGAGACGCAAACTCACAGATCCGCGCTCGGCCCCCTCCAATCAAAGATTCAAAATCGGTCAGCCAGCTCAGCTCGTGGCTTCTGGTGGCGACTCTTCAGTTCGTCCGCGATGTTCAGTTCGTGCCAGATATATATACAGTATATTTCTTTTTTTTATGTTGCTTTCAGCTGGAGCTCAGCTCTCGCCCTGTTGCTCCAGTGATGACGTCACAATAAAGGTTAAATGGAAAAATATATGAACAGGAAAAACAACTCATATAAAGTATCCTGAAAGACGAAAGGTTTCTACATTTTTTTTGTTTGTTTTTGAACGTCCAGAAGACCTGACATAACTTTTTTTAGACATATTTAGTATCCCAAAATGGCAAAGTAAAAATCATTCATTTTGTTATTACATGGTATTTAGTGTACCGCATTTTTCGGATTATAGGTCACACCTTTTTATGTTTTTTCAAGGCCTGTGACCTATAATCCGGTGCAACCTATTTATGGATTTTTTTCCATATTTTTAGACCAATTTTTGACTCAGTTATGAGCGTTTTCAGTTTGGCAGAAAATGGTGCAGTACCAATTTTGGCCACTAGGGGCGCAATGCAGTACCACTTCCAGAGGAGTACACTGACCCAAGAAGAAGAAGAAGACCGTTTCCAGCTCATGTGTCGGAAAAAAAGCTCCTCTGCTCGGACTGACTGTCGGCGTCCTGGTCTGGATGTAGCTTACTGTTAGCTCCGTTTGTTTGCTGTTTGTTAGCAAGATAAGTCAAGAACCACTCAGCGGATTTTTCTGAAACTTATGGAATGGAATCACAGTGTGGACGTTTACAAGTGAGTATCTTTATTAGATGTTTGAGATAATAAAACAACGATATTTTATTAGCATAGCTTGTTAGCTTGTGGATGTATATCTGTTTACGGTATGTTATAAATAGCTTCGAAACCAATCGGTGTATATTTTTTCTGTTACCGAGTGTATTTATAAGGCTTTAATGTACGTTACTATGGTCTCAATAAAACATTTGACATAAAATTCGATTTTTTTATTCGTGTCAGAGGCGGAGTCGTCTCGTGTTAGCATTCGTTTTTTATCTGTGTACTTCTGTTTACGTTATAAATAGCTTCAAAACCACTTGGTGTATATTTTTTCTGCTTACAGAGTGTAATTATAGGAGCTTTAATGTATGTTACTATGGTCTCGATAAAACATTTGACATAAAATAGATTTTTTATTCGTGTTTTCAGAGACTGAATCGTCTCGTGTTTAGCTTCTGTTAGCTTCTGGCAGACATTAGCAGCAGAGGTAAACACTCGGTCCATATTGCCGGGTTGACTCAGCGGTCACGCGGTGCGTCAGCGGTGGATGACGCGTTACGTCGGCGTTGACGTAGGTGCGACCTATAATCCGGTGCGACCTATTTATGGATTTTTCCAAATTTTTGGCAATAATTGGACACTGCGACCTATATTCCGGTGCGACCTATAATCCGAAAAATACGTTGGATCAAAGAGGTGAAAACTGAATTTAAACAATTATAGCATTACAAAATAGATTTGTTCTACCGTACTTTCCACCATTTAAGTCGCTCCGCCCTATATGTCGCATTAGTTCAATTATGTCCATAAACGTGTCGCACCGCTGTATACGACGCATCTATTATGCGTCACCGCTTACGCGTCGCGTATGTTACGCGTCACCGCAAATGGCAACAGGAGCGTGCACGGTAGGACTTTAACAAGATTAACACTTAAAAATAATTATTTGTTTGCTGAAAATTGTAGCAAAGATGTGTCTGAGCTGAACTTTTCCTTAATAAATGCACGTAATGGTCAAATCAGCTGAATTTTAAAAAATTGTTTCGCTATGTCGGTGCTGCGAGGCGTGCACGCGCAGCGAGCGGATACACTTCATTTCTTTAAAATTTAACAAGGTAAACACTTAAAAATATACAGTATATTTGTTTGCTGACATTATAGTAAAGGTGTATCTGAGCTTAACTTTTCCTTAATAAATCCACGTAATGGTCAAATCAGCTGGATTTAAATAGTTTCGCTTTGACGTTCTTCCAAACGGTCGCTCGCGCTGCGAAAATAAATTATAAATAAATCAAATTTTTGCTCCAACATCTCCTAAATCTAATTTGTTGTAAATGTCCATCCAGTGACTTTCTTTAAGTTTCTTCAAAATCTGTCGTGTGGTTCATGAGCTATTTTGCTAACAAGGTAACAGTAGTTAAGAGCTCCAGAGAGCAAGAGGTCGGGCTGCGACAGAGTGAGTCAGAGCAGAGGAGGCTGCTATCAGACACATGAGCTGGGAACGGTCGGTGGACCCTAGCGGCCGAAAGTGGGACTGCTCCATTTTTTTTGTCAGAATGAATGGAAACGGTCATATCTCAGCCAAAAATTGGTCTAAAAATATGGGGGAAAAATCCATAAATATGTCGCTTCACCCCATAAGTCGCAGGACATGAAAATTAGTTTTAAAAAAACCCAAAAAACTATGACTTGTTGGCTGTAAAATACAGTAAATCCTTTTGAGTCAAATTTTGACCTTTCTGTTGTGTATTCAGTTCTGTTGAGTTCAGCTGATTTATAAAGCGGCAAATCACAACAGAAGTCCTCTCAGGACACTGAACAGAAACATTCATAAATATATTTTTTAATAATTTCACTTTTTATCTGAGGAGCAGACTGCTTTGAATTTAACTTCATTGCATAACTCATCTTCAGCAAGCATGAAGTTGACTTTGGAAAAACTCCCTCACGAGAAAGAAACCTTTAGCAGAACCAGGCTCAGGACAAGCGGCCATCTGCTTTGACCGGCTGGATTTGGTAGGAACAGATACACAATGGCAGGTCAAGAATTACATTTTAAGATAAAAATAGTATCAAATGAAAATTATTCAGTTTTTACATTTAAAGAAATTAGGTCAGTTTGTCTTCTAGTAGTCTAAGCTCAAGACAGCATAACAAGCCAACCCTGACTATGGGATTTATCAAAGAGGAAAGTCTTAATCCCAGTCTTAAACTAAACAATGTGTCAGCCTCATGGACAGAAACTGGAAGTTGGTTCCACAAGAGAGGAGCCTGAGAACTGAAAGATCTTCCTTCCATTCTGCTTTTGGAAACTCTAGGAACCACAAGTAAACCATCAGTCTGAGAGCGAAGTGCTTTGTTAGGAAAATATGGAACAATAAAATCTCAAATATAAAATGGAGCTAGGATGTTGAGGGCTTTGTAGGTTAGAAGTAAGATTTTGAATTAAATTCTTGACAGGGAGCCAATGGAGATGAACTAAAACTGGAGAGATCTGATCTCTCCTACTAACTCCAGTTAAGACTCTGGCAGCAGCATTCTGGATTAACTGAAGACTTTTTAATGAAGTAATTGGACTCCCAGATAATAAACCATTGTAATATTCCAGTCTAGAATTGACAAATGCATAAACCAGTTTTTCTGCATAATTTTTAGATAATATTTTTCTAGTTTTAGTGATATTACGCAGGTGGAAGAAGGTGGTTCTAGTAACGTTTTTAATGTGGGGTTATAAGACATGTCCTGAACATAACACCAAGATTTTTAACATTATAGCTGGAGGCCAGATTAATGCTATCTAAGGAGGATGAAAGACTGAAAAAATTATTCCTAAAATGTTCAGGTCCAAAAACTAAATCCTCAGTTTTGTCTGTATTCAAAAACAGAAAATGTAGGGTCATCCAAATTTTGATGTCTTTACAACATGCTTGTAATCTAAGTTACTGATTGGATTCATTGGGTTTCATGGGCAAGTATTTCTGTGTTTCATCAACATAACGATGAAAATGTATCCCATGCTGTTTAATAACTTTACCTAATTGAACCATGTGTAAAGAGTATTTGTCCAAGAACAGAACCTGAGGCGCTCCATGACTAACTTTGGTGTATGAAGATTCTTCATCGAAGATTAATTATTTGCATTTACAAATTGGAATATATCCGCTAAATATGATTTAAACCAATTTAGAGCTGTTGCTGTAATGCCAATATCATTTTCAAGTCTCTGTAGTAAAATATTGTGATCAAATGCAGCACTGAGGTCTGACAGGACCAGTATAGACACCTGTCCTTTGTCAAGGGCCATAAGAATATTAGTGATTTTTACTAGTTCTCTTTCTGTGCAATGATAAGCTCTAAACCCTGACTGAAACTCTTAGAACAGATTATTTCTTTGTAGATGTTTGTGCAACTGACCTGGAACTATTTTCTCTAGAATTTTTTAGATGAAAGTTGGGTTAGATATAAGTCTATAATTGGCTAGGATTCCTGAGTCACAATTATGTTTCTTAAGTAAAGGTTTATTTACAGCAACCTTACAGCTCTATGTTATGTAATCATTCATTAGAGACAAATTAAGCAGATCCAAGACGTGGTTAATGCTTAAAGCTGCAGTCTGCAGTTCTGTAGTGCAGTCTGTAAGTTTTCGAAAAATATATTTTTAACATATTTCTTCACTCTGTCACTATCTCCTGACAGACTGATGTTAGACAAAGTAATCTCTGAAAAAAAAAACTATACATAGTTCCCAGACACGCCCCCAGTATTGCGCAAACCAGTTTTCGCACCACATCTGAAGGCAGAGAAGGCAAAGATGGCGAACGAGCAGAGCAAATTATACGGACAAAAACACGAGCTACCACAGCTTCACCAAGGAACAATAGCAAAATGGCAGTGGTCGGAGTTAAATGAGTTTGAGAAAGAAATCATGGCAGACGAATCAGACAACTTGTCACAAAGTAGTTACTCCGATATCATTAATTATTTAATTATTACAAGGAGCGAGCGCACACCGGCTTCACAGCGCAGAGCTTCACAGCTTTAAATCCAAAAAAGATGTGTAAACTGTCTCAATCAGATCTAACCAGCTAAAAAAAGGTTTAACTAAAATAACACACAGCCAACAAACAGTCCAAGCTGAACACAGACCAGAACCAGCACTTTTGAGTCTTACCGTGTTGGAAGTTAGCATGTTGTTAGCACTGGAGCGGAGGGTCCCTCCAGCTCAGGTCGGACGGCGTGGATCCGTCGCGGCCGCGGGGGCACGTCCCATGGGACCGACGCGTCGCCCGCACGACTTGGCTCCCGTCCTCCTTCTCCAACTGGGACGGTCTCCCCGCCGGTCCTGGTGGACCGTGAGGAGGCCATTGTCGCGTTAGCGAGATGCTAAGCTAACAGCATGCAAGACGGTTTGCTAAATAATGAAAAAAAAAAAACCAGCTCTAACACACAGACAGTTGTACTCTAACATTGTTCTGACATAGTTTCACAAAATGATTTATGTAGAATATTTTGTTTACCGGCCAAAAGGACGACGTCTTCCAGAGCAGATCCGAGCCAGACTCAGAGAGGAGGGCTGCAGTCCAGCTTCTCCGATGAGATAAATCCTTCACGTTTACTTTTTTTTTGATTAAGTGAAACCTGCGCGTTGCCCAAACGTCTACCCGACTGGAACACCCACTGACACAACACGAAGTAACCATTGCAATTAATTAGAAATTAACACAAAAAAAACGTGAAAAATGAACATCCATTAGACCGCGCTGTCCCCTGTTCTGACTTTCAAAATGAGGGTCCACCCGGAAGTAAGACAGATGTGACGTCACATGGGAACTATGTATAGTCCCCTTGCTTCTCTAAAAGCATTTCTAAAAAGCCACAGTGACCCGCCGTTAACCAGCCAATAAAAACAGAGTTTCTCACGCTCCTAACCCACGCCCCCGCCTGTCCCAGCCCGCAGCGGCCGCGCAGGTTCTCGTTCAAAGTATTGCAAAGCGATGCAAAACTGTTTTGTATGTGACACAAATGTATTAAATTCCCCTTCTTCATCCCTGATCTGGGCTTTTCTTTTGTTCTTTTGCCAAAAGTCAAGTGATCGCTTCCTCCTCCGCTGACTCCATGACTGAAACAATGAGGAAATGAATGAATTTGTCACGAGCGAATTAAACTCATGTCCAACGTGGCTGCGCGCGGCTCTGCAGATTTCATGGTGTTCTGGTGTGCTGGACCAGCGCTCTCTATTTTATTTTATTTTTTAGAACGTTTTATTAACATATAAACACAGAAGTTCGCAGCGACTGACAGGACATGCAGTGGAGGCGGAGCATTCGGAAGCAGAGCTGAATTTCAGCGAGAGCAAGAGGGAAAAGAGCCATATATATGAGGGACCAGAAACGTGTCTCTGTTCAAAATTTTCCTAAGTTCCAGCGTGTTCCAGAAATTACATATAGCACCTTTAAGGGATATACGTCTTTAAATTGCCTGGTTGGGATGGGATCTAGCAGACATGTGGATGGTTTGGACGATTATTTTTGACAGTTCAGAGAGCTCAACAGGACAAAAACAGTCCAAATATAAAGCTGGTTCTAGTGACGTTTTTAAAGTAGTCTCATCTGACATAGAACCAGAGGTGATAGTAGGAAGGTTGGTTTGAATTTTTTCCCAAATTGAAATAATATTATTTATAAAGAATCTCATGAAATCACCACTGCTTATTGCTTAAAGTTGTAAGGATACTTGGTTCAACAGAAATATAATTTTTCATTAGATTAGCTATGGTTCTGAAAAGTAACCTCGGGTTATTTTTATTCTCATCAATTAAAGATGAATGATATAAACTCCTAGCGTTACGGAGAGCTTTTAACACATATTTTAACATGTTTTTTGTTGTTGTGGTTATTCAATAGGTTTTGAGCCATTTGAGGTGAAAGTGGACCTAGATTCAGATTCCACCAATTCTTCAACCACCTCTGACTCTGATTCAGAGAAACCCAAGAGGAAAAAATCAGACAAGTGCTACCCTTGCCCCACTTGTGGCAAGATATTTGACAAACCATCAAAGGTGGAGCGGCATAAACCTGTCCACAACAGGAAGCCCAAGTTACTTCATCAGTGTCAGCATTGTGAGAAGAAATTCACTCAAGAAGAGAAACTGATCCGACACCAGAAAGTACATAACAGGACTAATGAGCATCCCTGTCCTGAGTGTGGAAAAGTCTTCAATAAACCTTCAAGGTTAGAGAGACATAAACCCATACACTCAAGGAAACCAAAGGCACCACATCAATGTACTGTCTGTATGAAGACATTTGGGAACCTTTCTAAATTTATTCGTCACGAGCGAGTTCACACCGGAGAGAAGCCTTTCATCTGTCCAGTCTGTGGAAAGGGCTTCTCTGAGGCAGGCCACTGCAAAGCTCATGAAAAGACCCACGAGGTGCAGCCTAAAAAGCCTCACTCCTGCACCGACTGCAAGATGAGTTTCTTTAAGGCCTCTGAACTCCGTCAACACGTCCGTTCCCACACGGGGGACAAACCTTTCAGATGCACCTTGTGTGACAGGTGCTACACCCGCTCTGAGGGACTTAAAATTCACATGAGGAGCCACACAGGGGAGAGGCCATTTAAATGCACCATCTGCAGCAAAGGGTTTTATTCTCGCTGCTACTTAAGATCCCACTTGTTGATTCACTCAGGAGAGAAGCCACACATTTGCTCCGTGTGCGGCAAAGGCTTCTCACAGCTAGGTAATATGAAGGCTCACGAACAGGACGTACATAATAAGTCTGAGAATTACATCTGCAAGGAATGTGGTGCAACTTTCACACGTTACAAGTCAATGATGGAGCATCAGCGCATACACACGGGAGAAAAGCCTTACTCGTGCCTCACCTGTGGTCGCAGGTTCTCCTGGAGACATTCTTTAAGTCGACATATGAAGACACATGGACCCAAACAAATGTCTTTGGAAACCTCTAAAGGCTCGGAGAGTTTTGAGGGACAATCTGAGGACCCTGCAGTGGAGATCAAGTCAGATAATCTTTAGTTTTCAAACTGGCATACTAATTCTGACCATTGGAGATGACTGACTTTGTTCACAAGAGAAACTCAAAGGTCAAAGCACCATTTAGTTTTTCTTCAGGATTTGTTTTGGTCAAAGGTAAAAATTATAACTGATGGAGCATGTGGCGTATTAGCATAAGAGAGGTAAAATCTCATTGTTTTGAATATGTGATAATTTACCACAGGTCACTGTTAGAGGCAGGTTAGTTGTGTTTACAACCTCGTGTGGCACATTTTAACCTGCCTTCATACAATCCAGAACAAGCAGCTGATAGGTACCGGCAGTCCAATCGGCATGCAGCTCGGGTGGTTGCTGAGGCAAAAACTCGGGCGTGGGAGGAGTTTGGAGAGGCCATGGAGAATGTCTTCCGTACGGCTTCGAGGTGATTCTCGTCCACCATCCGGCGTCTCAGGAGGGGAAAGCGGTACGCGACCAACACCATTTATAGTGGGTTAGGGGTGGCGTGCTGTTGACCTCAACTCGGGATGTTGTGAGTCGGTGGGCAGAATACTTCGAAGACCTCCTCAATCCTACTGGCACGTCTTCCACTGAGGAAGCGGAGCCTGGGGACTTTGGGTCGGGCTCTCCAATCTCTGGTGCTGAGGTCACCGAGGTGGTTAAAAAGCTCTGCGGTGGCAGGGCTCCGGGGGTGGATGAGATTCGCCCGGAGTTCCTTAGGGCTCTGGATGTTGTGGGGTTGTGTTGGCTTACGCGACTCTGCAATATCGCGTGGACATCGGGGGCAGTTCCCTTGGATTGGCAGACTGGGGTGGTGGTTCCCCTATTCAAAAAGGGGGACCGTAGGGTGTGTTCCAACTATAGGGGGATCACACTCTTAAGCCTCCCTGGTAAGGTCTATTCAGGGGTTCTGGAGAGGAGGGTCCGTCGGATAGTCGAACCTCGGATTCAGGAGGAGCAGTGTGGTTTTCGTCCTGGTCGTGGAACACTGGACCAGCTCTACACCCTCAGCAGGGTCCTGGAGGGTGCGTGGGAGTTTGCCCAACCAGTTTACATGTGCTTTGTGGACTTGGAGAAGGCATTCGACCGCGTCCCTCGGGGGGTTCTGTGGGGGGTACTCCGGGAGTATGGGGTACCAGGCCCTTTGATACGGGCTGTTAGGTCCCTGTACGACCGGTGTCAGAGCTTGGTCCGCATTGCCGGCAGTAAGTCAGGCTCGTTTCCAGTGAGAGTTGGACTCCGCCAAGGTTGCCCTTTGTCACCGATTCTGTTCATAACTTTTATGGACAGAATTTCTAGGCGCAGCCAAGGTGTTGAGAGGATCCGTTTTGGTGGCCTTAGAATCGCTTCTCTGTTTTTTGCAGATGATGTGGTCCTATTGGCTTCATCAGGTCGTGATCTACAGCTTTCACTGGAGCGATTTGTAGCCGAGTGTGACGCTGCCGGGATGAGGATCAGTTCCTCCAAATCCGAGGCCATGGTCTTTAGCCAGAAAAGGGTAGAGTGCCCTCTCCGGGTCAGGGAGGAGGTCCTGCCCCAAGTGGAGGAGTTTTTAAGTATCTCGGGGTCTTGTTCACGAATGAGGGAAAACTGGAGCGTGAGATAGATTGGATAGGTGCAGCGTCGGCAGTGAAGCGGGTGCTGTTTGTCGTGGTGAAGAGAGAGCTGAGTCAAATCAGGACATGATAAATCAAAAAAGACGTTCAATACAAGATCAACTGGACTTTATTTGTAACAGAAGACGTCTCCATTGAATTGAGAAAGCTCATCGGATGATGAGCGAAACGTCTTCTGTTACAAATAAAGTCCAGTTGATCTTGTATTGAACGCCTTTTTTGTTTTATAGATATACTTTTTATACTTTTTATACTACTATGCAACAACTCAGGACAGTATTATACTTTTATTATTTCATTTTATGCTTATGTTCATTAAATGTTTAGTGTTTTAGTGTTGGTGTAAATTTTCATACTTTTATACTACTATGCAAAAACTCAGGACAGTGTTACACTTTTACTATTTTATGCTTATGTTTATTAAATGTTTTAGTGTTTTAGTGTTTAAATGGTTACTGTTGCACCGAGGGACTGAGAGAAACGCAATTTCAATCCTGTGTATGTCTTGTACATATTGCAGTTCTGACAATACAGTTGACTTTGAAAAGGCAAAGCTCTCAATTTACCGATCGATCTAAGTTCCCACCCTCATCTATGGTCATGAGCGTTGGGTTGTGACCGAAAGAACGAGATCTCGGATACAAGTGGCTGAAATGAGTTTTCTCCGCAGGGTGTCTGGACTCTCCCTTAGAGATAGGGTGAGAAGCTCAGTCATCCGGGAGGGACTCGGAGTAGAGCCGCTGCTTCTCCACATCGAGAGGAGCCAGTTGAGGTGGCTCGGGCATCTGGTTAGGATGCCTCCTGGACGCCTCCCTGGTGAGGTGTTCCGGGCATGTCCCACCGGGAGGAGGCCCAGAGGAAGACCCAGGACACGCTGGAGGGACTATGTTTCTCGGCTGGCCTGGGAACGCCTTGGGATTCCCCCGGAGGAGCTGCTCCAAGTGGCTGGGGAGAGGCTGATTACGGTGACATTCTCTACATGAATGCTCCTACAAGCACCCTGCGGATGTTGGATGTTGTCTATCATGGTGCACTAAGATTCATAACTGGTTGTGATTATCGTACCCACCACTGCACCCTGTATTCACTGGTTAACTGGACATCATTAACCTCACGCAGACTCTTCCACTGGTACATTTTCATCTTTAAATCACTTCTTGGTCTGCTGCCCTCATACATCTCCTCCTACATGTCTTTGCGTGAGTGCAGCTACAGTGTGCGCTCTCAGGACATGATTACCTGCAGTGTTCCGTCAGTGAGGACTGAACTTGGAAAAAGGGCCTTCTCCTACTCCGCTCCTGCTTCATGGAATATCTTACAAAAAGATCTGAAGCTCTCGACCTTGACTTCTCTAAATGGTTTTCAGAATCTGTTGGAATCCTGGCAAAAACCAATGCAGATTTGTTCCTGTCTTTGATTTTATACGTCTACCTTGTTTTTTGATATTGCTAGTTTTTTGATACTTTG
>JBBPBX010041495.1:0-10439 GCA_038048925.1 Garcialebias charrua
TGAATGTACACCTCAGAAACACTTTTGCTTTCGCCCAGAAAAACCTGGAAAGATCCGCTGAAGGACGTAAGGCGTACTATGACCAGAAGGCCTCTCACAATGAACTCCAAGTGGGAGACAGAGTCTGGTACTATACGTTCGCCCCAGCAACCGGGAAAGGAGGGTCCGAGACCGGAACTCTCGCCCGCAAACTAATGCCCAGGTGGACTGGACCTCATCTGATAACAGACAAAGTGTCCTCAGTCGTCTACGAAATCAAAATCAGCAAAGGCCGCAAAGAGCCAATTGCTAAATGGGTACATCGAAATCAGATCAAACCTTACAAGGCGTTCAATGACTCCACAAAAGACAAAGATCTCACAAACTCACCGACTTCATGGGATAATAAGGTCGTCCAAACACAAGTTAGTAAATAAACTAATCAGGTTTAAACTACCGTATTTCCCACCCTATAAGTCGCATTGTCCAATTTGAACTTAGAAACGCTAAGCCTAAAACCCACAACAAAAAACTAACCTTAACAACCGTTTAAATCCACGAGATTTAATTTGACCTCGGTCATAAAGTTGAGACCTGTTTTTCTTGTGTGTTGCACTTTGGAATCTGACGACAAGAGTGTGTCGAAGCAGTGAAACGTTGTTTCCTTGTTGTTTAGTCATTACTGTTGTCATTAGTTGAGATATTGGCCCTCATGCACAAAAATGTTCGTATTCTTATCCTAACTTCCTCCTACTTTTGTTCGTACGAAGCGTTCGTACGAACATGCCACGTCAGATCCAACACAGTCTTCTATCGTCAGGAAATGTGTGTATATGAGCTGTGTAAATAATGATGAATTCCACCTGTTCTATTCACCTGCTCGTGCACGCGGGAGGTTATTTACATAATTCCCACCCCTCAAAACACCATATAAGGATATAGTTTCCTGCCACCGCGAGCAGGAAGTGTCCATTCATTCCGGCTTTTATGCGTCAGAAAACACACAAACGCGTTTGGCGAATTAAAATGGACTCGCCTTTGATCAGTGTCAGCCCCGGATCTGAGCGCAGACCCACACAGAATACAGATGACATCAGTGAGCGCCCACAGTCAACAGGCAGTTTATATTAAAAATGACATGAAGCAACTTTCGCCTTTCTTCTCCCCTGTCTCTGCAGCAGCGCTGTGTGTGTGTGTGTGTGTGTGTGTGTGTGTGTGTGTGCCGACAGAGGCGCGTGGCGCGTTGCGTGGCACACCGGGTGGTCGACATGAGTGGGGGCGCGTTGCGTGGCACACCGGGTGGTCGACATGAGTGGGGGCGCGTTGCGTGGCACACCGGGTGGTCGACATGAGTGGGGGCGCGTTGCGTGGCACACCGGGTGGTCGACATGAGTGGGGGCGCGTTGCGTGGCACACCGGGTGGTCGACATGAGTGGGGGCGCGTTGCGTGGCACACCGGGTGGTCGACATGAGTGGGGGCGCGTTGCGTGGCACACCGGGTGGTCGACATGAGTGGGGGCGCGTTGCGTGGCACACCGGGTGGTCGACATGAGTGGGGGCGCGTTGCGTGGCACACCGGGTGGTCGACATGAGTGGGGCGGGGGCCGCGCGCGGGTCGCGCAAGGTGGTGGACGTGGGGGGGTGTTGAAGCCGCTTTAATTAAACCAATATGTGTGGTTGCATTTAATTGTTTAAACTCGAAATATTTTCTAAATAACGAAATATAAAGTTATTAGTGGAGAAAAGGCAGTCTGGATGACAGCAGACTGACGCTCCTAAAATATACGACAGGTCTGGACCACACGTAAATTCTGTTCGTATCTGAAAAAAATCCTAGGATACGAAAACATTGTTGGATGCCACAAATGATCCCAAATCACTCGCACGCACAGTATACGCACAAATCTGTGCGTACGAACGGTTTGTGCATGAGGCCTGTAGATATTGTTTTGGTTCTGAACACTCCCAGCCAAAAAGGTTTTGTATTAACATTGGTTAATGAATGATATGGATTTAACTATGCCAACATGCAGTTCGTTTTGTTAAATCTCAATCGTCGAAGAGTCAATGTAGTTTAAAGCTGCTCAAGGTACAATAAACTACACTGGTCTCATAATTTCTAAATTGAACCGATTCGATCGTTTCTATTCTAGATTACCTATTCATTTTGATGAGTCTCGCCATAGACTTCAAAATTTATTAGGAATACCAAATCCTACGTCGTGCGTCTAAAAGACAACAGACATTTAGATCAAACTATATTTCATTTTTATTTTAGTTTAACCTAAACTAAGTAATGAATGGAGGAATAGTTTGGAATTAGAGGCCTTCGTTACAGAAGCCCTCCAAAATTTTATAGGTACAAATCCCTATATCTAATTTTACAGAATTGATCCACCCCTTAATTGGTAATTGTAGCTGATCTAAACCATGATAGCTTACATACCAGGTGCATATAGGTAAGGCTTAATGTAAAATCCCAATCATAAGCCCACCTAAAAACCACATAATTGCATGACACATAGAACCAGAGTGGCACTGACTGGAAACCAACCAGCCAACAACCTTCGATGTGGGGACCTGCAGCTCCAACGCTTGGTCTTCAACCTCCATCCAAGGGTCGCCTCCTCTGCGTCAATCGAGGGATCCCCTCTACATGCTGATTATGAAAACAATTGTTGCTGATCAATCAACAAAACTAATCGTTGTGGAATTACTGCTGTGGAATTACCGCTGTGGATTATAAGACTTTGTTTTCCAAAGGATCACAGACTTTGTTTTCCAAGAGTTAACAGACTTTGTTTTCCAAAGGATTAAAAGCTTTTCGCAATGGGATTACCTCCGAACAGTATGGAATTTCCAAAAACTTTATGGGATTATAATTTTTGATTTTTCTTTTCCACTTGCTGGATTACTTCAAGATCAAAGACAGTTCAAGGTTTCCTTTCGTGTTGGACCCCATCCCCAAGGACTGGCGATGGCTTCCAAAAGGGGGGAGATGTAGTGGACCTACCCAGGGTCAAATTAAGGTTTTTGAACTGTCCAGTGATGACCTTTACTGACCTCTCAGTAAAGCAAGACATTTACTACAAAATCATTCATTAAGCTGTAATCTGATAAATATAGTCACCAAAAGAGACTATTTCTATCTTTGATTTTAGGCTGATGTGATCAAAAGAATAACATTTGTCATTTTCATGATGTGTGCTTTTAAGCTGTGTTATTCTTTAAGAGTTAAACTGTGTTCACTGCTGTGTTAAAGGGAAATCTCGGGTCACAGAGACCCGACTGTTTTGTTTAGAAATAAGAAGACAGTTTAATCCGTTGTTTTTCATGAACAAGGCTCCAGCTTCTCTGTCTTTTCCTAAACAAATCTCCCTCTGCTCTGGCTGTAACCTTGGGTCGTGATAAGACAAGTGAACTCCTCTCTTTGAATCCTGCTTTAAGTTCTAAGCTGTGGCTGGAACACGGAGTCTGCAAGAGGCTGCAGAGTCTGCAAGAGTCTGCAGAGTTTGGAAGGAACCAGCAGGTTCCTCAGAGTTTTCTGGGAGCTTCAAAAGAGATGTGAACCCTTCCCAAAGAGCTGGGTACGTTTGGTCAAGAGCTAACGACCTGCGTCTTCAGCTAAGGACTGATAACAGGCTGTTATGAATCCACTTCGAATAAGCGTAACCTCAAACTTTGTTATTCCTTCCTGGAATAAATTATCTTGAGCCAAGAAACCACGACTGTCACGGCTTCTGCCGACGAAAGCGAGTATCACCGACACCGACAAGGTAAACACGTCTGGAGTCCAGCTTGGACTTGCGGGACCGACGACTCGTCAGTCCAAGGCTGACCACAGCTCTTTGCCAGAACCAAGGCGGACGTCTTAAGGTAAAGGAGCAGCTGTTTGCTTACTGGAGGTGTGATGATATCTTAGCTGGACGCGTACGGAAGAGTGTCATCTGGTTTCATAAATGCAAGATAAACTTCCTCTCTTAACCTCCCAATTCTTCTTAAATCTTTCCTCCTACTCTTTCCCCTCTCTATCTAAGCTGGAAACTATAATTAAGCTGAAGAGCCCACAGACTAAATATGTTAACATCCAATATTGAAGTCTGTTGTGTTAAATTTAAGTGTGCTGACGTATTAATTTGAAAGAAAGTGAAATCATGTCAATCAAGTGTAATGGTGTTAATTTAGTTGATTTATTTTAAATAAATGGTAGTGTCGCCTGGCATACCAAACTAAGTTAATGTCTTTGTCACTTAATGGCTTTGTTTATTTATCCATCATAAAGATCACAGAAATATTGGGTAAACTGAAAAAGAACAGAATCCGTGAATTTACTATTCAATCTGAATAAGTAAATTAATTAAGGTAAAGAGGTCAGTATTAATATTGACCTCCTCATAACCCCTTACACATCACTAGTTGTAACGTCCAGGCTGTAGTGTTTAATAAACGTGTTTGGAGATGCCCAATTAGCAGCTGCGCAGATGTCAGCTACTGAAACACCTCTAAATAGGGCCCAGGAAGTGGCTAGGCCTCGAGTTGAGTGAGCATGTACCCCACTGGGTACCTGCTGACCTTTGCTGCTGTATGCTCTCGAAATAGCCTCTGTCACCCAGTGGGAGAAGCGCTGTTTTGACAAAGCTCTGCCTGCAACAGGCTTAGCAAAGCATATGAACAGCTGGTTTGTTTTACGCCAACTGCTGGTCCTCTCCATATAAGTGCTCAGGGCCTGCACAGGGCAGAGCACCTTTAAATGCCTCTGCTCTGCATTCAGAACAGGAGGAGGAAAAGCAGACAGTTCAAAGTCAAGACTTTTGTAATTTAAAGTTGGGACTTTTGGCACATATGCAGGGTTTGGATGCAGGGTGACCTTTGACCCATCCTGAGCAAACTGAATGCACAGGTGATGGACTGACAGTCACCCACACGCTTCGCCAAGCACAGAGCTAAGAGCAGGGTAGTCATGTAAGACAGCAGGTCAATCTTAATACTCGGTAGTGGCTCGAATGGTGGCTCACAGAGGGCGTCCAACACGAGTGACAGGTCCCACTGTGGGGCTAAAACTCTGCTCGAAGGCCTTTTTCTCAGCACGCCCTTCATGAACAGGATCATGAGAGGGTGGGCACCGGGTGATTTGCCCCCATCCTTCATGGCACGCTGAAACAGCGGATAAAAGACCTTAATAGTAGAAAAGGAGGGGTACATCTCCAGCAGGTCCTGCAGAAAAGTGAGAAGCTTTGCTATATTACAAGAATATGGGGTAATATTCCTCTCTAGACACCAGATCTCAAAAACACATCATTTACGTGCATAGAGGGTTTGTGTTGACTCTGCACGCGCACCCTGTATTGTGTTTATCATGTTACTGGGTAGGCCAGAGGCTAACAGCCGGTCCCTTTCAGGGACCAGGCCCATAGTGCCCAGAGGCCTGCATCAGGAGGTCTCTGTGTGCAGGCAGCTGTCATGGTGTTCTTGCTAAAAGTGAAATCACTTCTGCAAACCAGGCCTTCTTTAGCCACCTTGGAGCCACCAGAATCAGTGAGAGGTCCCCCCCTGCGCACACGCTCCAGTGTCGCTTGAATTAAAGGACAGGTGGGAACGCATAATACAGCTTAGTTGCTGGCCAATCGTGCATGAGCGTGTCGAGCCCCAGAGGTGCGCATACGTCCCTTATTGAGTGGAACGTAGCAAGGTGGGCATTGTCCTTGGACTCGAAGAGATCTACATCTGCTTTCCTGTATTGTGTCTATATATGGTCCACAATACGTGGGTGAAAACGCTACTCTGAGGGGAGGGGCGCTCCTCTTGAGAGAGCGTCTGCCCCGTAGTTCAGCTCCCCCGGCAGGTGTGTTGC
This sequence comes from Garcialebias charrua, assembly GCA_038048925.1. NCBI lineage: Eukaryota > Metazoa > Chordata > Actinopteri > Cyprinodontiformes > Rivulidae > Garcialebias > Garcialebias charrua. The sequence goes on from JBBPBX010041495.1 coordinate 5,831, forward strand.
TCTGAATGACAGCACTTGCGAGTTGTACCATTTCAAAAGTTTTTGGGTCAGCAACAGGAGGGGGGGTCGTGCCCCCCCTCTCTGTTGACGTGCGCGACCCCGCACTTGTTGTCCGATCTTATCAAAACATGTTGACGTGCAATCAAACCTTTCTTGTAGAAATGTTTGAGAGATAGGAACACAGCCATCAGCTCCAGTTGATTGATGTGGAGCTGAGCCTCCTGCTGGGACCACACACCTCTTGCGTGTTGATTTTGGCAAAGACCCTCCCACCCAGACTTTGAGGTATCTGTCATCACAAGGGTCCGAGATAGCACTCTGCCCAGTGGGACACCCGTACTGAGTGCAGCAGCACTTCTCCATGGCTGTAGAGCTTTCAGACAGTCTGCGTTGACTCTGTGGGGGCGAGCTGCTGTTTTCTGTGTGTCCAAATCTTAAACGGATTCATTTTTAATAAGCCCTGATGAATTGCAGCGATTCCTGCTACCATGAGGCCCAGAAGACGTTGACAGAGCTTGAGTGTCACCGTCTTGTCTAGCTGGAAGCGGGTCAAGCAGAGCTGGAGTTCTGATATTCACTTTTCTGAAAGTCTCGCTATGTACAGAACAGAGTTTAGCCTCAGTCCCAGGAAAACAATGTCCTAGGATGGGGACAGCTGACTTTTCTCTGAGTTTATCACAAAACCCATGGATTGTAGATGTGACCTCACTCGATCTGTGTGTAACCTTGCTTGCTCCTTGGAGCTTGTCAAGATCAATAAATTGCCCAGATAATCCATAACTCTGATGCCCTGGCTCCTCATGGGAGCTAGGGCAGCTTCAAGACAATTTGTAAATACCCTCGGGGCAGTCGAGAGGCCGAAAGGCAGGACTAAATATTTGTACGTTGCATGCAAAACGCAGGAATTTTCTGTGGTTTGGCAGGATGCTGATATGGAAATATGCATCCCGCAGGTCCACTGTGCAGAAATAGTCCCCCAGGCGTACAGAGTGAATCACCTGATGCAGTGTTAACATTTTGAATTTGAACAATCTCAGTCGTCTGTTCAAACGTCTTAAATCCAGGATCGGCCTCAGGCCCCCCCTTTCTTTGGGATTACAAAGTATTTGCTATAATAGCCTTTGTTTACTTCCTGAGGAGGAACAGCCCTGACTGCTCCTTTTTGTAGCAGCGAGCATATTTCTTCTCTTAGGATGGGGGCGCGAGCTGAGCTCATTGTTGACATAATCACCCCAGAGAAGGGGGGGTGGATGTCTGAAGAATTGTAATCTGTACCCGTGAACTACGGTACCCATGACCCATTGTGATAGGATGTACAATGCCCAGGCTCTCGCGTGAGCAACAAGCCTGGAGGGCATGTTCACTCGAGACTTCATTTGTTTCAGGTGAGGTGGGGGTGTGTGAGTGGCCCCCTCCTCTCTGCTCAGGTGAAGGCTTGTTTGTCCTTCTGGTGGGGTCGAGGGGGCTGTGTGACAGATCGCCCTCTGCCCCCCGTGTAGGCTCATTGGGCCCTTTGACAGGCAGAGTCTTATTAGAGGGGGGCTGGCCGACTGTGTGAGACGGCTCCCCGCGCTCTTTATTGACTCTGTTTGCATTCAAAAATGGTGGGATTTTCCTTTTAATGCTGAGTCGTGATACAGAACATTTTGGGCAGTTTGAGACTTTATTGTTGTGTGCAAACAACAATTTCTCTTTATTACACAAACATTTGAGTGTTCTTGTGTGTTCAAACGTTCTGGACCAGTTAATCGGGGTTTCTTTAACACAGATACTGGTGGTAAAAGTTCAATCTTTCTTTTTCCCGATGGGTGAAAGTGCCTGTAATGGTGCAGGAACAGCTCTGGATCAGGCTGACTTCTGCTTTCTCTCTCGCACTGCGGAAGAAGTTCTGGGTTGACCCGTGTGGCATGGGACGAACCTCTGCTTTGACCAAGCCTGGCCTGCCTGAGGAGCGTGTCCATGTTGCTCTGAGGCGGGTTTTGGCCATTTCTCAACCTCTAGCGTCGGCCTCTTCTGAGCTGGGCGTCATGTGAGAGATTGGTAGCGTTGCTGTGAGCCTCTTTGGGTGCTCGAGTCTCTGGCTTGCGAGAAATGCTTTCTAGGCATGCCTTCATGCAGGGCCTCCTCTTGTTTTCTCCTCTGATCACATCTGCTCTGGATCCTCTCCAGGGCACAGCTGAACAGGCCTGATGGCTCTATGGCGTGGTGGAGGAACGAGGAACGCGGGCTCTCAGGGAGATCAGTCAAAGTTAGCCATAAATGGCGCTGTGCTATCACCGTTTCAGCCATACACTTCCCTTGGGCGATGGCTGCTGTTCCGGTGAGGCGGAGGATGAAGTCTGATGCTCTGCGTGCTTCGTCCAAGATCTCAGCCGCCTTTTTCTTTGAAGTGGTCTACTGCAGCTCCTGTAGCTTCTCGGCCTGATAAGCCTGCAGCATGGAGGCAGTGTTGGGGACGCGAGCCGCAAGGCCTTGAGAGTGGTACTCTTTTCACGTTGAAGAGCTGACACGCGGCATGACTTGCTGGGCAATGTGGGCTTCGAGCCCGACGTCTTTGGGACCAAGTGTGCGGCCAAAGTCTCGTCCATCTACGGGATGTGGGCCAGGCCCGCTGACTCCATGCCCTCGATGTCCAGGAACTGGGAGAGTGGCTGTGTCAAGAGCGCTCTCGGTTCTGTCCATGAGCGAGTTAGCTCCGTCAAGAAGTCAGGAAAGACAGGTATCCTGTGTCTCACAGCGGCCTGTTGCTTGGCAAAGAAGTAGTTCCCCGCCAACCTCATTAACTGTTGTCGAGGTGGGGGTTCTGGCCAAGTTACCTTCAGCGCCTCAGTAGCTCTGCAGCACAGCTCGAACAAAGCATGAGTGGACCCATCCGACTCCGCTTGTACTGCCGCGGTTCCCTGGGAGAAATCTTCGGCGTCTCCCTCCTCCTCGTTGTCCGCCTCGTCATCCGTCAGCTCACCGGAGGCTGTAAGCGACAGCTCGTCAGCTTGCAGCATGTCTCTCGTGTCTAAGTCGGTCCTTGTGTCCCCGTCGGGGTTGTGAAGATCCATTCTGTCACCCCAACTCAACGTTCCACTGTCCTCTATCTCGTCTGCTTCCAGCTCCGTTGTAGGCGCGAGAGTCTCTGAGAGGAACGGGTCCCTTACCGCGGTGGAACTGCCCATGGCCTTGGCCACGAAATCCATACGTCTCCGTTGTACTGTCTCGCGCAGCTGGTTGCAGCGAGAACATGACTCAGGGGATTCCAAAGCTGTCTTGGCGTGGACCATTCCCAGGTATATCGGGCAGGCGTCGAGTAAGCGACTCAGGGGATTCCAAAGCTGTCTTGGCGTGGACCATTCCTAGGTATATCGGGCAGGCGTCGTGTAAGTCAGATGACGAAATGAAGTAGCCACATGCGCTGGGGAAAGGCCGAGACCCAGGGCTCGCTAGTCTGCTGGCCTTGTTGGAGTTCTTCGATTTCCTTTTGCCTTTCTCAGGAGCCATCTTCGAGAAAAGGCGTCGAGTGGAAGCCAGTTAGTGATAGGTAAACAGGGTTCGAAGAATTCTTCTCGCTGTGCTGTTCGTGTGGGCTAACCCGTTAGCTCCGTTAGCTAACAGGTAGGCGCGTGGCACAGTTAGCGTCCTGCTAAACTCGGCGACAAAACAGCAGAGATGGACATCTAGCCGATGCTACAAACGTCGATAACACTTAGTTAGTGGTTGCTAAACTAAGTGCTCGCAGGGAAGTCTTCAGTGACGCCCTTGGTAGGAAGCGCGCTCACCTCCTGGTCGGGCGGTTCAGTCACTCGAGACGGTGTCCTGCGAAGTTCAGGTGTGAAGCGAGGTGAAGTGCAAATAGAGACCGAACGTGAGGCGTCACCATCTTTTATACCAGGGGGACGGGGCCTCCTGGTGACACTGACGCTCACTTGCCTTAAAAGGCGTGATTGTAATGCTTCAGGTGAACCGCACGGGTGTGCAATTCCCATATCATATGTTGCACCGCAGTGGACTGACTGATAGAGAACTGACCTAACACTGAATAAAATGAAGGCAACTGCTGAGGTGTGACTCCATTCTGCACCTTTTAAAAAACTAAAACTGCTCCATCATTAACCTGACTTATCGTCTCTCTCATTCACAAACACACACTTTTGGCAGAGAACAGTGGAGAAGAGAAAATATAACAGAAGCCCTGAGTACCGTAATTTCTGGACCATACAGCACACTTAAATATAAGCCATGCCCAGTTAATTTAAAAAGAAAAACTATTTTGTACATATAGAAGCTGTGTTTGTCTATATGCCGCGGGTGTCCTCGTTGTAACATGAGATATTTACACAGAAAGATGTTACAGAGAAGGCTTTTTAAAAACTTTTAATCAAATATGTACCAATAACATACACAAATACATACAGTAAAAAAAAAAATTCTGAGCAGTGCCTGTAACACAGCTGGTAAAAATAAATAAATAAATAAATAAATAATAATAATAGAATAGAATAGAATATATCTTTATTGGCATATTTGCACCAAGGTACAAAGTTTTGCAATTGGCACGCGCACCATCCGAAGGCCATTATAATTATAATAATAATAATAATAATAATAATAATAATAATAT
>JBBPBX010041495.1:10903-21944 GCA_038048925.1 Garcialebias charrua
TATATATATATATATATACTGTAGATAGTAGCCTACCAGGAAAAGTCATTGAACACTATCTTCATCTTCCTCCTGTGCACTAAAACCACTAAAGTCATCGTCTTCAGGGTCAGAATTGAGCAGCATCAGAAAAACTTCATCACACACATCCTCAGTCGCTTTCATTGTCACTCTCAACATCACTTTTGTCTCAAGTCAAATTCACAATTTGATTTATGATTCACACTTATTTTGAGTGGATGCAAATACTTTGTTTTGTACAAGGGGGGAGGAAATTCCCATGGGGAAACTCCCACAGGGAGGGGGAGGAGAGAACGAATGAATGAAACCAAGTTTCATTGCTCCACTGGGACCTGTTTGGTAATTTCATTGGTCACTTTTTTACCTTTATTTATGCATGTAAGCTCATTGAGTCACGAGGACCCATCTCGTCAAGAGAGACGTGTAGCTATTAGTCAGTGTCTGGGTGTGACGAGGCTAAATGTTTTGGCAGCATGAAGCTTGTTAGCCCATCAAAAAAAAAAAAATCCACAAATTAGCTGCAGCATTGTATAAGCCATGATGTTCAAAGCCTGTGAAAAAAGTAATGGCTTATTGTAGGAGTTGTGGTTTTGTCCCTGGTGTTGTGTTTATGTCTGGGTTCCCCTGATTCCCAGTTTCTGTTTTCTATAGGTTTTGTGTTTTCCTAGTGTATGCCTCCATCTGGTGTTGTGTCTCTGTTCCTGCACTCCCTGGTTTCCCAGTTTATCATTTCCCCTGGTGTGTTTCAGCTGTGTGTCCTCACAGGTGTTTTGTCTCGTTAGTCACTGTATATAGTCTGTCTGTGTTAGTGCTCGGTCATTGTTTTCTTTCACGCGACCCTGAGAATTGGTGAGTGGGGGGGCTTTGTTCTTGAACTCACCCCAGAAGAGAAGCTGTCGCAGAAATTTGGGATTTGAGAGTGGTTGGATGGACACGGCGGTGGCATAATCTGGATTGTGAGCGGACCGCGATGGCTAGTAGTAGTGGGGGTGACGGACACGGTTTGGCGTCGGGTAAACGGTGTCTTGAGGTTGCTGACGACGGTGTTGACGGTAGGAAAAAGGTGCTGCTGGAAAAGTGTAAAGTTGTGTTGCGGTTTGCGGCGGGCCAGGGTTTGCTTGGGGTAAGCCCTGTGGCTTTTTCGAAGGGTCTGAAACGCGCTGTGGGTGAAGTGGAAGTGGCTAAGGTGTTGTGGGATGGCAATCTCCTGCTCGTTTGTAGGCATGCTGAGCAGAGGGACAAGGCTTTGGGTTTGCAAATGATGTGTGGTGAAGTAGTGGTGGATAGGAAGATTGCGGGGGAAGTGAGAGGTTACAGAGGAGTGATTTCCGGGATTCCTGTTAAAGGGGACTTGGAGGCCTTGAAGAAGATCATTAAGGGTGGGGAAGTTGAGTCCTTGAAACGTTTACCGGCTTATCGAGATGGGGTGAAGGTGGATAGTGTCCTGTTGTGTTTCCGGGACAGTGTTTTGCCGGTTAAGATCATGGTTGGGTACTTGTGTTTTAGTGTGAAGGCTTATGTACCACCGCCTCTTCGGTGCTTTAAGTGTCAGAGGTATGGGCATATCGCTGCTGTTTGTCGGTGTAAGCGTCGTTGTAGTAAGTGTGGGGGGGACCATGATTATGATGATTGTGGTGTGACTCAGCTGTCATGTTGTAATTGTGGTGGTAGTCATTCTGCAGCTTTTGCAGGTTGTGTGGATCGAAAAGCTGCTGCTGAAATTCAGAAAATTAAGACTGATAGGAATCTTTTGTACGCGGAAGCGGTTCGTGTGGTCAAGCCCAATGTTTCTTCGCCGTCTATTGTTGAAAAACCGAGCGTACCTGAACGTGGTCAGGGTAATGTTACGATCAAACGGTTGATTCCGTTCGTTGCTTTCGTTATTAATTGCTCTGAACAGGCAACGAATAAAACTGAAAACATCAAAATCATAGTGCAGGCTGCTTCAAGGTTCTTTGGCGTGAAGGAGTTGTCATGGGAGAGTGTTTGTGATGAATTGAGTCGGGGTGAGGGTGCGTCTGTACGTGAGGTGTCTCTACCCATGTCTTCAATGTGAACAGGTGTTCCTGGTTGTTTTTGTTTTGTTTGTTTTGTTGTTGTTGTTGTTTTTTCTCTTTTCTATTTGTACTTTTTAGGGATTTTTGTGTGGGTTTTGGTTTGTTGGTTGTTGGGGTGTTCTAGGTCGCCTGTGTGTTTTGTGTTGTGTTGTAAGCCGTCTGGTCCGTACTCCATTCTGGAAGGTGGCGGTAATGCACCTACTCGTTGTTTGCCAACCGCCATAAAATACCACTAGAAGAAGAAGAAGTGCTCGGTCATTGTCTGGTCAATTGTGATGACCCGTCTGTATCGTGAGTGCCCACCTAATCATTAAATGTTTGTTTTGCTGCCCTGCCAACTCCTTGTTTCGTTAATAAATCTCTTATTTTATATATACATCCTGAGTCCTTGCCTGCCTGCACCATTGGGTTCACCAGCACCAGCCTTTTGTGACACTTATAGTCTAGAAATTACGGTACATTTCCTTTGTTGCTGTTTTAATGACTTTCTCTAGCACAGTTGTGTGTTTGTGCTTCCGTTTACCTGCATATCTGTGAAGTTAGGCGCCGACTGTGTCCTTTGTAGAATCTCTAAACTCTGCAATAACTGGCTTAGCTCAGTCAGGTTGGACTGACAGCGCGCAAGCTCTAAAAAAAAAGAAAAAAAAATCACATCCAGGAGTTCACAAACACATTACGTGACATGAAAATAGTCGCCAATCCACTTCTGAGGGATTTATCGAAAGGCGGGAGGCTCAATTTAATCCACTCGTTTTATAAAATCAGATTTGTTTCTGACATCAGGAGGGAAATTACACTTACCCTCTGCACACTTGTCCATCTCCTCTGACTCCTGGAGCCAAGCAGCCACCTTGCTCTGTCCATTGCTGTAGGAGGCAGGCAGGCTGCTGCTGCTTGGGGCCGCCGGCTTCCACGACGAGCAGCTTGACTTGGCCTGCTGTGGTGATGCGATAATAGACAGGGTCAGGCTTACAGACGTGTTAAGAGTTTTACAAGGTGGTAACGTTGGTGTCATCAACATCAAAGTAGCCATTTCATTCTGCATTAGTACATAACCAGAGGCTTCAAATCACTGTTTGCACATTTCTGTACGGAACATCAGAGGGATATGAATGGATATTTTAAGCCAAAATGATTTTTGTTATAATAATAATAATAATAATAATAATAATAATAATAATATAATAATAATCATTTTATTTAAAAGCGCCTTTCAGGACACCCAAGGACACTTAACAAACCAACACAGTGTAATACAGAGCAAACATTATCAGCGACAAATTGAAATATAAAATACATAAAGGATATAAAATGGAAGATAAAAATACATTTAGTAAAGTTAGTGATAAGCTAGTCTAAAGAGATGGGTTTTCAGGGCAGTCTTGAACAGAGAAAGGGAGGTGGTGTTTCGAAGGTCTGGCGGTAGAGCGTTCCAGAGGTGAGGGGCAGAGCAGGTGAAGGCCCTGCTCCCCATGGTGGAGAGGCGGGCAGAGGGTACATGGAGATGTAGTGAAGAGGAGGATCTGAGAGAGCGTGATGGGATGGAGATTTGGAGGAGGTCAGATAGATAAGGAGGGGCAAGGTTGTGGATAGATTTGAACGTGAGGAGTAGAATTTTGAAGATGATGCGTGATTTAACCGGGAGCCAGTGGAGCTGCTGCAGGACAGGAGTGATGTGGTTATAGTAGGAGGTTTGAGTGATGACACGGGCAGCTGAGTTCTGGACCATCTGTAACTTGTGGAGAGATTTGTTGGGGAGGCCGTAGAGAAGGGAGTTGCAGTAGTCAATACGGGAAGTCACAAGACTGTGCACCAGGATGGCTGTGGAGCGGGGTGTGAGAGAAGGACGGAGACGGTTAATATTACGGAGGTGGAAATAGGCAGACCGAGTAATATTGTTGATGTGTGAAGTGAAGGAAAGAGTGGTGTCGAGGATGACACCGAGGCTCTTGACCTGAGGGGAGGGGGATAGCAGAGAGTTGTTAAGGGGGACGAGAAGATGTTCTGATTTTGAAATAGAGTTTTTGGTACAGACGAGAATGACTTCTGTTTTGTTGCTGTTTAGTTGAAGGAAATTGTTAGAAAACCAGTGATTTAGCTCGTTGAGACAGTCGGTGAGGATGGAGGGAGGGTGGGTGGAGTTAGGTTTTGATGACAAGTAGAGCTGCGTGTCATCAGCATAGCAGTGGAAATGGACGCCGTGTTTGCGGAAGATGTGGCCTAGAGGAAGGAGGTAAATGATGAAGAGGAGGGGTCCGAGGACAGAGCCTTGGGGGACACCCGTGGAGACAGGGGAAGACTGGGAACGGAAGGATTTAAGCTGAATGAATTGAGTGCGGTCAGAGAGATAGGAGGTGAACCAGTCTAACGGGGTACCTGAGATGCCAATGGAGGTTAGTCTGTTGAGGAGGATAGAATGACAGATGGTGTCGAAGGCAGAGCTTAGATCCAGAAGAATGAGGATGGACAGAAGACCAGAGTCAGCAGCAAGAAGGAGGTCGTTAGTAATTTTTACTAGGGCTGTTTCGGTGCTATGGTGGGGGCGAAATCCAGATTGAATTGCTGTCCTTGATCAACTCTTGTAACCCATCAAGAACGACTGCAGTAAATTGAGTTTGAATGTGTGTAGCACTTTGAGATTTTCACTAATGAAAAGTGCGTTATAAATTGAATTCATTATTATTATTATTAAAATCAGTCCCCTTTTCTATGTTTCAGAGGTGTAATCTTCCATGCAGCTTGATATTGCTGTCAGGTGCTATGCCTTTGGCTCATATAGCCATTGACACAACAGACCAAGTCTGACTTGAGGACTGGAGTTGTTTTGTTTTAAAGCTGATCTTCTGGGAGAGCTCTTCAGGCTGAACTCAAATCCTACTGATCACCTCTAATGGCCTCCACATGGCACGAGGCATCACTCCCAGGAGGAGCCACGTCCTCACATTTGCTTCATACACACTGACAGCAAACATGTTTCCTGCTAAACTGGAAAGAGACAAACAACTCTTTTTATTCTGCTAATGGTTTGGATACAATTACCTGTCCAATCAACTTCACAGCACTCAGCTGATATTTGTCTATGATTCACATGCATTAGTTGAACAATTAGTCCCATAATCCAGAGGACGTAGATCGAGGTAATTAAAACAAGAGCAAATTTTTGTTACAGCACCAATTCAACCAGTTGTCTTTATGTATGACAAGTGAGAACTGTCCAACAGCTGTGTGCAATGACAGACGCACAGAAGTCGTCTTATCTGAAAGTATCATCAGTCATCACTGTGCATGTTTGGTAAAATTTACTTCCTGTTTTCAGAAAATTATTCTGGTGCAATCTCTCAGTTTCTAATAAAATACCTTATGTTATGCATAAAACATCTCTCCTGAGTAATAATCACAGGACTGCTAAGAGCATAAAGGAAGACTAACTGTGATCCTGTACTCATTTATTTCTCTGACCTTGTTGGAAACTATGATGAGGTTAATAAAGAAATGGATGAAGAAATGTGTCAGAACTTTAGAGGACAACTGTCTGGAAGCAAGAACCCAATGAGAAAAGATCAACAATAATTCTCTTTTGTTTTAGAAGCTGTAGCAGCAAGGCGCCATGAGCCAAAAAATATATTTTGCCCATTAAATAAATTGTCCAGTGTTCCCTGTGCTAAAGTAAACCACAATAAAAGCATTAAAATGATTTATTTAAAGGTCATCACTGATAGGAGATACTTCTCTCATTTTACTGAGGAATACAAAATAATCAATTCAAACCAATCAACAGTTTAAATGAGGAGATTTCTTGGTGTTTTATATAAATGACAAGTGTATCTTTTTGGCAACACCCTTTATTTTCTTTAAAGGATTGTTGCAAATCATGCTTACGGCATATCAGACCAATATGGCACATAATAAACTGTAGCCTCAGCTGGTGGGTCAAACTTAAAGATCAATAAAAAATACAACTTTTTCACACAATTCTGTCTAAAGCAAATATTTGGATGTGTATTTTTCTCAATTGTTCGATGTTGGAGCCCACCTTGGCTTCATTCACGACACTTGGGGCTGGTTGGGGCGAGTCCATCACAGCTGAGGGAGGAAACGCCCTCATGGTGGCCTCCCGGGGAGATCGTACGATCTCGTTCTGTCTATAAAGCCTGTGATGACGCAGCTTTGACACCCAGGCATCAAAGATATCTTGTGACTTGACCTAAACAGGAAGCAGATGATGACAGTTAAACCTCGGACACCTGCTGAGCTTATCAATGTAATAAATATCCTGAGCCACTACAAGTGTTACCTTCAGGTGATAGATATGCTCCTCAGTGTCCAGGTCGATACGACGAGCCCTCTTTTTAATGGACATGACGGAGAGGCCGACATCAATGCTGCCGTGGAGTTTCCCTTTTTGAATCTGTGGATGTTAAAAAATAATCACTGTCGATAAGTGATTTATACAGATATATTTCAGCACAACGATTAAAAGTTGGTGCAGGATTAGCCCTGTCTTCACAGTAACGTCTTACATTTTCACTTTGTCAGACAGCGTTTAGCTTTAGCGCTGAAGCCACACTGTGAGCCGTGCTGCAGACGTTTCAGCTGACTCGCTGTCGAGCCGAGCAGAGGTCGGGCATGGCGGCCCTCTCTCTGCCTGCCGGTTATAGTCAGAGTTACTTACATCAACAGGGGACTTGGAGTACTTCAGGATACCGTTGTCCAGAACGAAAAAACGCTGCAGAGAAAAACAAGCACCAGTGTTGGTTAAATATGAACAGGGATTGAATTATAGTCAACTCTTTAAAACTAGATCTTTAATTTACAAAGTAACTTGTATTACAGTAGTCCCTCTCTACTTCGTGGTTTGTTTTTCGTGGACTCGCTCTATTGCGGAGTTTTCAAAATAAGACACACAATTGGCTGATTGATGGATGAGCTGCACGATCAGCATGGTATTTTTATTTAAAATTATTTAGCACCTGTGTGCAGCACACACTGCAGGAGAAACTTCCTCCTGCAGCTCCTCCTCGATCTCCATTCTGCAGTGGAGAAGTGGGCGTGGCCAAGAGCAGCCATGGCACAGAGCTGAAATCATGACATTCTGTGCTCTTATAGAAACATTATTTAGAATATTGCGAGTGTGGGAATGATTTAAAATGCCTTCATATATATATATGTACAGTATATATATAGATATAGATATAGATAGATAGATAGATAGATAGATAGATAGATAGATAGATAGATAGATAGATAGATAGATAGATAGATAGATAGATAGATAGATAGATAGATAGATAGATAGATAGATAGATAGATAGATAGATAGATAGATAGATAGATAGATAGATAGATAGAATAGAATATATCTTTATTGGCATATTTGCACCAAGGTACAAAGTTTTGCAATTGGCGCGCGCACCATCCGAAGAGGGACGTACGCACGGAAGCCGCAGCAGTATAAAACCGCGCCACCAACAATCAGATATGGAAAAAGGAACATACAGTCGGATAATCATTGGTATTCAAAAAAGAATCTATCACAATTTGTCTTAGGACACTCTATGATAAAGTCGAAAAAACTCTACCAGCTTAAGCACGAATAAGACAAGACATGTTGCATTTCATGGCAAGCAGGGAGATAGTCCGTGAGTAATCATTTCAGATAAGCACAGTCTGTAGATGGCCTCAGCTCGGCTCCATCTGAATGCACACAGAGACCTCTGGGGGGAGGGGGGCAGCGAGTTCTCAACAGCTTTCACTCCAGGAGAAGTTTGCAGTCAGCCTTCTTTTCAAGGTTGCTCAGAGTCCCGATTAGATTAGTCGCTTTATTTATTTTCAGGCCAGGCTACAGTGTACTTTTGACTGCAGCCTTGAGTCCAGGTGCTGTTCAGGTCCAAATCGCCGAATCATGTGAGGTTCCGGGCTACAAATCCCCATCTGTGCCCTGATGGGTCGGCTGTAAACGAGTCCCAAAACGCACCGCAGGTCCGCGGCTGTCCACCGCTGCTCCCATCGTGCGGTTCAGCTCGTACAACAGCTGGGTCGTTGAGGTCATAGCCCGGATCAGAGAATCTTGTTGAGCAGGAAGTCTCGCCAGCGCGTTGATCGCCGCGGCAGCCTCCCTCAGCTTCCAGTAGCAGAAACCTCCGCCAATCCCAAAAAGCAGAGCAGCTGCCACCAATATGCCAATAATCCACAAATCTTCCACGTCTTCGACAGAAAGAACGGTCAGACACATTGGCTTCCACTCGCTCCACGAGTCCATAGTGTATCCCACCGCATGCGTGTCGAAGGGGCAAGCCGGTTCTCCTGGTCCGGTGCGCTTCGTGGAAATATTTTTATCGATAGAGGAAACAGCCCACGTAATTAAATCCATTTCAAATTGGTTCGAGTGAGCGCTGAAGAGTTACAGACGAGACAAAATGCAAAAGCAGGGAGGAGGAAAACTTTAGGGAGGAGAGGAGCAAAAAGAGATGCGACCTGCTTTGCCAAGTGCCGGAAGTAGAATAGATAGATAGATATAGATTGATTGATAGATTGATAGATTGATAGATAGATTGATAGAAAAAATAAACTACTACTGACTACTTGTACATTCCTACTTGTGGGGCCGAGATGGTGTAGAGGCAGGGCAGCCGGCTCAGGATCAGAAGGTCTCGGGTTCGATCCCCGGTCACGGCATACCTCGTTGTGTCCCTGGGCAAGACACTTAACCCCGAGTTGCTCCTAGTAGGACAGGCAGCGCCTTGCATGGCAGTCTACCACTACCAGTGTATGAATGTGTGTATGAATGGGTTGATGGTTGGTGCTGTGAAGCACTTTGGGGCCCCTCAAAGTGGCTGGAAAGCGCTAGATAAGTAAGCTCCATTTACCATTTACCTGGCAGTTTTTCCCTTATTGCGGGGCTTCTACAGATCCCCCGTGATAAACGAGAGACTACTATATTAAAATATGTTGTATATATATTCCTTTTATTAAAGTCTTTGAGTGTTGTGTGGCATTAGGTCAAGTTTCTACAGGGATTCACATTCTCCAGTCAGTGCTGAAAATTGATGAGACACATTGGCTTCCACTCGCTCCACATATACCTTAGAGAAAAGGGCAGTAACTCTGTGGTTCCCTTTCAGTCTGGTCTCTCGGTGCGACATACTTGCTATGGGAATTGCGCCCCCGCGCGATTACCTGAAGGAATATACTCATGCCTTTACGGCTAGGGGCGTCACTGCCGCGCCAGAGGCCCCGCCCTCTGGGTACTTAAGCGGCTTGCGCCCCTCCATCTTTCTCTTTTTTGCCCTTCACCTCGCTTAACACCTGAACTTCGTGGGACTTCTCTGTTGTCGCATCGCTCGACTGAGGTGAGCTTGCTCCCTACACTGAGCGTACAGAGAAATTTTCCTGCGTATTGCTGGGCTGGCGAAAGCTAGTCCAGCGTTTTTCTACTCACCTTCGAAGTTTTCTTCTTTTCCGCAGCTTTTCGCTCGACGGCGCTAACTGCGTCACAACCTCCTGCTATCATTAGCAGGCTAACCAGCGAAAGCAAGATGACAGAGAAGACGGCTTCAAACAAAAGAAAACTAGGAACAACTTTGACGCTTCTCGCCGGACATGGCTCCCGAGAAGGGAAAACGGAGGACAAGGAGGAGGAAAACCAAGACGACGAGTCCTCGCTCGCGCCCATGCCCCAGCGGCTGCGGCTACTCCCTCTCGGCGACGGACACCCACGAGGCCTGTCCTGTCTGCCTAGGGATTCTGCACGAGAGGAAAGCGCTGGAATTCCCCGACTCCTGCTCTCACTGCCGTCGAATGTCGGCAGTAGTGAGGAAACGACGGGCTGACGCATTGGCCAAATCCATGGCTAGAAACGCGGCGCTGAAGATCGCACGTAGCACTAAAGTGCTCGCTCCTGAACCGGAGCCCGACAACGTGGACCTGGAATGCAACGGCCGAGTCGGAGAGGACAACATGTCGGACTCCTCAGTTGCCGCCGAGGACTCGACGCCTGACGCCGAATATGGTCACAAAGGAGAAACTGGTGATTCCTCCCAGAACCTGGCGCAAATCCTTCCGGAACCGGACTTGTCTGTACCTGCCCTGTTCAACCTGTGCCATAGGGCAACAGATGCCCTGCAGGTCATGTGGCCAGACCCCACGCCTCGCTAGCAGGCTACGAGGCTAGCGGGAAGCTACTTCTACGCGAAACTGCCGACAACGTCACAGAAAATGCCCATTTTTCCGGACTTCCTCATGGAGCTCAAACGCTCCTGGACGGAACCCGGAGCTCCCATCATGCTGCCATTATCCCGACTTCTTGACATTGCGGGAATGGAAACAACAGGCCTCGCCAACGCACCCATGATAGAGGAGACTCTGGCGGCTCACCTGGCCCCCACAGCCACGGGGACAAAACCCGCGCTACCCAACAGGGCCTGCCGCGCTTCGGAGAAACAACTCGAGAAGTGCTACAAGGCTCAGGGCCTCGCGGCTTGCGCAATGAATGCATCGACCATGGTGCAGGCATACCTGGCGGAAAAACTCCAACATATCCAGGTAACAAAAGACGAGCAGGCCGCAACGGAAGCCATGGAGGAGGCCCGCCGTGCCTCGGACCTCGTGCTCCGCATGATGGGGACAATAGCCATTTCCCAAGGCAAGGCAATGGCGGAAATAGTTGTCGCCCAGCGCCATCTTTGGCTAACTCTGTCGGACCTCCCAGAAAACCAGAGGTCCACTTTCCTCCAGCACCCGATCGAGTCGACGGGACTCTTCGGGGGAGCCCTGGAACGCGTCCAGGCCAGGCTGGAACAAAGACGCAAACAGGCGGAAGCCCTCCGCGAGGGGTTGCCGAGGAAAAGCTTTGCACCCCCAAAGGAAGACACGCGTGGCCTACCACGGAAGAGACCCGCTGGTGGCGGTGAAACCTTCCAGTACCGGCCAAGGACCTCTTCAGTGACCCAATGTGGAACAAACTC